>JANSVB020000183.1:2963674-2979199 GCA_025504935.2 Erythroxylum haughtii
TGCCCTTTCATTTAAGCCTTAAGTCTTAAGACCTTAAATGACTTGCCTAAAATGCCCTTATGCATTCATACCATTTTAATACAACCCAAACCATATAATAATTTCTACTAACATTTCCATAACAAGAAAATCCAAAACTTTATCCATCCAACCTCATAATTCGTTTATATCAGGCTTAATTCATCGAGAAAATTTTGGGGGCCAACATTACTAAAGTTTGAAGCCTGTGGTGTGGAATAATTGGTCTGCTATCTCAAATATTATAGTTGAAACATATATGTTGATTTTGTTTCTGTTAAATGAAAGCATTGATAATTCATTGAGTTCTTATAAGGAATTTATAAGAATCTTGACCGAGTTTATGTCAGCTCCATTAACAAGTAACAAATCATCTGCAAATGAAAGGCTAAAGATTCTTTGCTTATTATATTTATAATGGAATTTGAAATTTCTTACCTGTTTAATATTTTTTACTATTAATCAAGTTAGGGTCTCAATATAGATTATAAATGGTAAGGAGATAGAGGATCTCCTTTTCTCAACCCTTTTGCACCATTGAACATATAAGTTAGCTCCTATTTCACTAAGATGCTTAATAAAAGTATTGTGATACAATGAACTAATAAATTAAGTTAAGAATCCAAAAGATTCAAGGTGTTGAAGAGAAAGTTTTGACTTATTAAGCGAAAAGTTTTATACAAGTATATTCTTACTCTTTTCCCTTGAATTAAAAAAAAAACTTGACTTAGAAAAATGATGATAGCAAAATATAATGGATACCATCAAAGGTGGCACCTTTAATAACCTAAGTTGCAAACTATTTACTAAAGAAAATAAATTTTTAAACCACCTCTTCTTCATGTACAATTACTTTTTAATGCTTTGTTTCAAGTTCTTGAAATTCTATAACCAACATTGTAATGAAGATTAATGGATAAACATAATAAACAGGAAAAACAAGCTCAATTTCCCTTAAAAGGTGACCATACTATTTTTAAACTAATTTTAACTTGCATCATAAATGTGGTATGGAAAGAAATAAATCAAAGAACCTTCAGAAATGAGAAGCAAGACATTCAATCTTTATCAATGTACCTTTTGTTGAATCATAAAAATTATTTTGACAAAAAGGATTAATATAAACATAAGTAATGATATAGGAGTCTAATGAAAACTTTCTTAATCCCTTTTCTTTTTTTTGGTAGTTACAAGGGAAAAAAACCTAAAAAATACTAAAAAACTCTCGACCCATGTCACCCCCTAACGCAAAGTGTGAGGATAAAGCGCTCCGATCATATCATGATAGAGTAAGTCCCGAACAATCATCAAAAGATCCTAAAGATACTGTAGCCTTGGCCTCGATAGAGAAGCTAAAGTAGCTAGGTGATCGACACATTAGTTTTTTCCCGATAGATATGCTATAGTTGAACCTCCCATGCGTGATGAATCAACACTCGGATACTTGTTACCAAAGATAAATGTCAGACATAACGCTATTGGAAGAGGAGAGAATGCTAATAACCTCTAGCGAGTCCACTTCAACTACCACTCACCGATATCCACGATCCCATGCCAGAGTGAAGCCTGAATGGACCCCCCATAATTCTACCTCTAGGAGCACTCCCTTAAGTCCTTTTCTTTAAGAATTCGCTTCATATAACTTTCTATAACTAGTTTTCATTTCTATCTCTCAAGGTAACCTAGCTTTCTCTTTTATTGCAAATGACGTATATTTTTATGAAGTTTTGTTATATGTGACTTTGTTTCACATTTGCATTGGTGCTTTTTAATACACTTTATTTTTGAAAAAGAAAACAAAATTTTGTAACTAATGCTTATTTAATGTAATCCTTATCTAAATAGTTTCTTTGATTGACCTTTTATAGTTTTTAGTTCTTATTACTTATTTACTTAATTGAATTTATTTTAGTTTTATTTAACTTTTTGAATATGCTTTTACAAAATTGTTACTATGATTTGAAATGAATATCAATTACTCATTATGGCCAAATAGATCAAAATTATTAATATTATTAAAATATAATTAAATAAATAGAAGAAATTATAGAAATTAGGTGATTTGAAATGAATGATTGCACATGAGGTGAGGAACGGTTCAACTGTTTCATCTTTTGTCATCAAAGTGGAATTAATTAGGCATCCGGTCCAGTCCACTGTTTGTTACACGCGTCAAAGCCTTTTGTTTTTGGTATTTTTTTTACCGCTGTTACATTTGACAACGACGTAAAAACCGAAACGCCTTACCTTAACGCAGCCAACTTTTCATTCTTCCGTCGCAAATCAAAGACTGAAGCTACCAGAAATTGACAACTGATCGATTTTATACGGAGGCCAAACACAAATTGCTACTTTCCTAAGGGCCTACTCCATTCAGCCACCAACTCCTTCCGTTAGAAGTCAGAGATCCGTCGTATTCCGCAATCCTCTGGTTTGTTTTCTTGTTGATCTTCCGGAATGTAGACGTTTGTTCATTGATTCCGATAACTTCTGTATTTTGATGTCAATAGAAAATATTCTCTTTTTTCTTTTCTTAGAATAGTGTCGTTAACCAAATTTTAAGTTTAATCATGCCTCATGTTTAGCGATTTGCGTGGTCCTTTAGTTTGATGTGGAGACTAAAGAGGCAACGCGATTTAATACTGCCATTCTTAATGCGATGATCTTAATTTTGCTGCTTGCAGGATGGCTCTTCCGGATTTAGTTGTTTGTAGTGACAGGAGCTGGTAATGGTTCAGGACATTCCTAGTTGACTGTGGATGTGAATGCATACCTTAGACAATCAATTTCCATGGATGAATCATTGATCACGTCTGGTTCAACTAGGAATTCTAAACATACACCCATTGTTAATAGTAAAAAGTTTTATCGGAGAAATCTACTGACCACTGGTCCTGAAGGATTTCCTCAGAGTGCATATAAGCGTATAACTTCACTAAGCCATGGCATAAACAGTGGTGGTGCATTTGGCAACGCGGCATTGTTTTTACTCAAACTTGCAGCACTAGAAACAGTTCGTAGGATTTCTAAATCAAAGTGTCCACTTGTCTGGCGCGGTATCCAGGTGTTGCAGTTTCTTTGCTACCCACCTTTAAAGTGGATTCAGAAATGGGTTCCATTCAAGGGATTCATAGAAGGCGTGCAGGTTGTTCTTAAATTTATTGCTATCAGTTATGAAACGCTTAGTATTTGTTAGTTGCTCCATGATTATGTAAAAACTAGAATCTTTTTGGTAGATACATGTTCTCTTCTTTCTTAATTCAACTTTAAGTGTATCCTTCACAAAGAAGCTGGAGGGATATCTGCGGAATCACTGAGATTTACGTATTAACACTTTCTGATTTATGAATTAAATAAACTGTGGTAGCTTTAGCGTTAAAGATATGTGTGGCCTTTCTTCTTGGAGTTGGTATTCTGTTATTTTCTAATCAAATTGGCTTCTTGACTCATTTTTAGGTGCATAAAAGCTACTCTTACTTTCCCTTGTGCCTGGAATATTAACTGAAACATGCATGCTGACCAAAGGGCTAGATAGCAACGAACAACAAACTGAGTTAATTTTTTATTTGTAACACAGCCCTAACTATACGAGAGAGGACTGACAGCCTCTAATAACTAGGATACCCCTTCATTATTGATTACACCTCTTTACATTGCTTCAGTATGGCAGTTTTGGATTTGAGTTGAGGGATAAAAACATTTTGTTAATAAACCACAATTTGAACTATTTTTTAACGAATTTTTATCATTTATTGAAGTGGAAAACATTTTGTACCCTTTTACATGTGCCATGTTTTCCCAAGAGCCTTCAGAATTAAAATTAGGATGGATTGAGGCTGTCAATTTCAATTCTGTCTATCTATGGCATAGCATTGGAATCCCAATTCTTGATCTTATTTGAAGGTACTCAGCCATAATTGACATAATTCCAATTCTTAGGGTAGAACTAAGAAATTGTAATTATAAAAAAAAAACTCAGGTTTTATTGAAGTAATGAAATTTTGTTTCAACTTTGTGAATTGGAATTGGGATACTAATTTCATTAAAACCAGAATTGGAATTCAAAAATCCAGGATCGAAATGGGTCAGTGATATTTAAGGAGAACAGCGTTAACTATCTGTTAACAAATCCTAATATCTTTTCTTTTCTATTGAGCCACTTATGCTCGTGATTCTTGCATCCAAACCTCAACGTAGTTCTGTTAACCTTTCATTACATGACAATCATTGATGTTATTTTGCAGCTCATCTTATGCTATTTGTTTTCCTGCATCCTAAAATCAGTTTTAGCCGAGATACTGTTTTTTCTCCTGGACAGGTGTAGAACAAATTCAACTATATTTTAGTCAATTGTTATTTCATTAGTTAGTCATGATCTACGTAAATATTTCGCTGTCATGCATCTTAGTGCTTATCTCACTTCAATGCCACATTGTTAATTTCTTTAATTCACAGAAACTATTGCCATGTAATTGACTGTTTTCCGGCCATAGGCTATTACACACTTCAATTGCTAAATATCCTGCATTATCATAGGATTTGTCCTACATTTTCTCTACCAGAGATTAAATGGTTAAAACTTACCCACTAGTTATCCACGTTGAGCAATTGCTTTGAAATGTCTTTTAACTCCTATACATGTGACATTTATCTTATATGCTTACTTTACTGCATGATTCCAGATGTTCTCAAGACCATTATTGGTCCTATCCATTGCAACAACCTTCTCTAATGAACATAATTTCAATACTGAAACCTCGGACCTTGCTAGTGATTCGAGTGCTCATTCAGAGACACATTCTCACTCACCTTCTGTACCTTCTACGAATGATGAAAGGTATAACACTTGTAATGTTGTCTGAGACAAAATGTATTCTATGTGTTCTATTTATGAAAAATTGACAGTTGATTTGTGAATGCAGATAGTGGCTTTTTCTCTAAGTTTTTACGATGTCCATACAGTTTTCTACTTGAATACTTTGATGACAAAATTTGTGATTATATTTTGAGGAAAAAGTATGTATGATGGTTCCTTGTTAGAATGATTGAATTGACATATTCAACTTATAGAAGAACTAGTTTTACATATTACTTTTGTTGGTATCATGTAATGATGTATTTGTTCGTCACAAGTACAAATTTGTTATTAGCTCCAAGTGTAGTTTGTGTTTGTTTGAAAGTAGATCCACTCGGATTTTTATAGGATTTAGGAATCAAAATCTCTTAAAATTATCTCTATTGTACAAACCAAAATTTTTTGTATGGCTAATTGCTAAGCTACTTGGTCATTAACTAGGGAGGGATTTGGCACTTTTCATATTTGCTTCCTACTTGATTACTTCGTTCTTCCCAAGCATACTTAAAATTCTTTCACTCTTATAAAGTTTGTGGTAATTTAGAACTTTGCAATGCGTTGGGACCTTGATTCCTAGATTTTCTAAAACTTCTTTGTAGACAAACATCATTCCTTCACTAGCTCAGAAGGGATGCCTATGACGCATGTTAGATGACTTGGACTAACCATCATATGGTAATTTGGTATTGGATATCTGACATGCTTTCTTACTAAATATTTCCTAGTTATCTTTCATTGACTTCATATAAATTTTTAATGGCTAGTGCTAAAATTTTCATAATTCTCCATTTAAGAGAGGAGTGGTTCATATACGATATCTTCTCCAAAAACTTTAAGTCTTTGGGTTATTGGGATAATTCTACATCTAGTGCGTGAAGTTTGCAAGACCAGACATCTGTAGGAAAGTCAATCAACAGATTAGGGTGAATTTGATAACATGTTAAATTTTTGTAAATTTCTATTTCGTCGGAGTGGTTCATATATAATAGGATTACTATATCTCAACCCAAAATTTTAAAACTTTGAGTTAGGGAAATATTCTTGTATATATTCCTTATTTATTCTTCCTCTTTAGTGTGAGAGTTTAACAATTCTAATAGCTAGATAAAGTTAAACTTAGGTTTGCTCTTTCATATTGAATTTTGCTTGGTTTGCATACTTGTTGGCAAGTTTATGTAACTTTTAAGAGCTAATTTTGATATCTTACTAATTTGACTTACTTTATTGAGTTTTTGCTGATCCAATTTTCTTCTTGCAGTTAGCTTTAAATGCTTTTCCCATATTTGAACTTTAAGATTGTGCTACCTTATCTTATTTGGTATTTAAGGAGTTAATCCTACTGTGTCAATTCTACTATTACAAAACTTCACGAGTTTCATGCGATCGACAGGAGTGATGAGGTGCCTCGATGTGTAGCCTCTGAAAATTGGTTGGTGCAACTCCACAAAGAGTTAGAAAATCAAGGGATTTTGTTACCTGAAAGGTATTCAACAATATTTATCCATCCTGCATGTTTCATGATTTTCTGTATCTATTCAGAATTTCCAAGGGCCTATTTAGTTGTAGAAATGGTGTTGAACAAATAGAAGATATTTCAACTAGTTAATAAAACTCATGACAATTAGAAAGTCTGGGTTGCTGGATTTTTGCTTAGTTTCTGGAATTTGAGTTTCAGAAGTCAGGTCTGAAAATTTGGTATGGACTTCTGAAACTTCAGGTCTGCATAAAGAACACAAGAAAAGGGATAGTTTAGGAATCACTCCTAAGATAAAAAAATTAGGAATTACCCCTAGGATGAAAAGACTATAAATAACTCTAGGATTTGAGAATCATTATTAGAAAAAAGAATTATATCTTCTAGTTTGACAACTCAAAAATCTTTCATCAAGGCGTTACATATATACAGAAAAAATTTTGGAACCCTAATCCTAATAGCAAAACAATTCAAATTAAGATTTTCAAAATATAATTAATTATGGAGAAAAAATGGTATTCTATATTTTGAATAATATACATGTACAGATCTTATAGGCAGTACATGATGCTAAAAAGGGAAAAAAATCATACAACTAATTTTCCTATTTCATGGAGTTGACTAAGCCTATAATTTATGTGTAAATTACAACTCATCAATCCCTAAGAATCTGCCACGATTCTAAGTATCAGCAGTAGATCTTTTCCACACTTCCCTCCAAGCTGGTCTGAACATGTCTTCCATAGCCAGCTTGCCAATCAACTTCTCAAATTGTTTCTTAGGCAGCCCTTTTGTAAGAATATCTACAACCTGTTCTCCAGTAGGTATATAAGTCCTACAAATCTGTCCATTCTCTATCTTTTCTTTAATGAAGTGCTTGTCTACCTCAACATGCTTGGTTCTATCATGGAGAACAGGATTATAAGCTATTGAGATTGTAGCTTTATTAGATTGTAGCTTTATTATCGCAGTACACCTTTATGGGAGAAATACTTATGACCTTCAATTCATCTATTATCCTTTTAATCCACAACACTTCACAAATTCCAGGAGCAACTGATCTAAAGTTGGCTTTAGCACTGCTTCTTGCCACCAAATTCTGCTTTTTACTTCGCCAAATAACAAGATTACCTCCAGTAAAAGTACAATATCCAGATGTTGACCTTCTATCGATTTTACTTCCAGCCCAATCTACATCTGTGTATACTTCAATTTGTAGGTGACCATTCCTTTCGAATTGTAAGCCCTTCCCTAGTGCACTCTTTAAATATCTTAGGATTCTATACATGACCACAAAGTGTTCTGGACCCGGAGAGTGCATAAATTGGCTTACCATACTCAATGTAAAGTCTATGTCTGGATGAGCATGCAACAAATAAATTAATTCTCTATTCTTCACTTTTGTTTTGACGTGTTGAAGTTTCACATTGGGGTCAATGGGTGTTTCAGCCCCCTACATCCGAGTAGACCTGTCTCTTTAAGAAGATCTAGTACGTACTTCCTTTGAGAGACAAAGATACCTTTTTTAGATCTAGCAAACTCCATTCCTAGGAAGTACTTCAAAGCTCCCAAGTCTTTGATCTCAAAGTCTTCAGCAAGGGCCTTCTTGAGTCTTTTGAGTTCATCAAGGTCATCACCTGTTAAAATAATGTCATCAACATAAACATTCAAAATAGCAAATTTTCATTCTTTTGAATGTTAATAAAACATCGTATGATTTGCTTGACTTTGCGTATATCCATGGGCCCTTACAGTTTTTCCAAATCGCTTAAGCCATGCTCTAGGAGATTGTTCGAGTCTATACAGTGATTTCTTCAGCCTACACACTTTCTCTTCATCAAGATTTTTCTCAAAACCAGATGGTAGACTCGTGAAAACTTCCTCTTCCAAGTCCCCGTTAAGGAATGCATTTTTTACATATAATTGATGTAAAGGCCAGTCAAAGCCAACAGCTAAGGGAAGCAGGACATGAATTGAATTAATTTTTGCAATCGGGACAAAGGCCTTTTGGTAATCAATACCATGTGTCTGTGTAAATCCTTTTGCTACTAACCGTACCTTGTATTTCTCTACACTACCATCAACTTTACACTTAATTGTAAACACCCATTTACATCCTACCAGTTTCTCCTTTGGTAGATCAACTATATCCCAACTCCCATTCTTTTCCAAAGCATCCATTTCTTCTAAAATTGCTAAATTCCAATCCGAGTTATCTAAGGCTTCCTAAATGGTTCTCGTGATAAAAAAATTAGAGATATCTGAGGTAAAGGCTTTATGAGAAGTAGAAAGTCGATGGTAAGACACATATTTAGCAATGGGATGTTTGGTACAAGTTCGGACTCCCTTTCTAAGTGACACAGCGGAAATAACTAGGTAGAGATTTAGAGTTAATCTCAAAACCAAATCCAAGCATAAAACTTAGGATTTAATAAAGAAGAAAGACAACTCTCTCATGAGAATTTCTGCAGAAATTTTATTAGAAATAATAACGTTTTTGGCTGCCTAAAACATAAGTTAAGCCTCCCTTTTATAGCCCTAACTATGGTATATAAGAGTCCTAATTCTAATGTGAAAAGGATTGATTGGAATCCTTTTCTAAAGCTAACTTATTTCTTTTCTTGCTGGACAAGGAAACCATCCTAACTAGGAAACTTAAAACAGAAACAAATCCTAATGAATATAGGAATCATAACAAATCCTAATCCTAATGGGTATATGACAACATAACATATCCTTATGGATTTAATCCTTTATTACTAAGTGCTATAGGGACATCAAGATTAACAATAGTAGGAGTTGGATTTGTCAAAGGAGTGGATCAAAATTACCTGAAGTGTTGGATGAACCATTGCCCGAAGATAGTGGTTGGTCTTGCACTACAGTAGTGGATAGATCTTTATTTTGATGAGTACGTCTCCTAGCATAAACACGAAGCTCCGAGCTAAGATTAACATGTTCCTATCCTAGTATTTCTCCCTTTGTTTGTAAATCATCTATGTTTGACATTGATAGATTAGTACTTTCCTCTTCTTCATTATTGTTTTTGGGAAAAAACATGTTAGGCAGTGGAATAGATGTTTTCCAAAACTGATCTTCATTTCCTATCTTTCCCTAAAGACATTTTTTTTAAAAATATGGTTGACTTTCAACAAAAGAGACATCCATACTTACAAAAAACTTTTTGTTCGAGGATTATAACACTTATATCCCTTTTTATTTGGTGCATATCCAATAAACACGCATTTGTTTGCCCTAGAATCAAGTTTAGATCAAAGTCTGATAGGTACGAAGACAAATACGATGAACCCAAAAATTTTTAAGGGTAAATCAGAAAAGAGTCTCATTCCGAATAAATTTTTTTAAAACACTCTAAAGGTGGTGTATATTTTAACACATGAGTAGGCTGTTGAAATTGCATCCCCCCATTAGTATTTAGGTGCATTCATTGAAAAGATAATAACACTTGCAACTTCATGTAAGTGTTTATTTTTTCTTTCTGCAATGCCATTTTGTTACGGACTGTCAATACAAGTAGATTGATGTAAATTCCCCAAAAAATGATTGAAATATTCTGTTCCATTATCAGAATGAAGTATATTATTTTTGTTTGAAATTGGTTTTCAATCATATGAAAAAAGTTTTTAAAAACATTCTCTACCTCAGATTTATCACTCATCAAATATATCCAACAGAATCGAGTGTGATCATCTATAAAAGTTACAAACCATTTCTTTTCCCCGAATATGTGGCGATTCCTGAAGGACCCCATACATCACTACGAATCAAACTGAATGGTTTTGAGGCACAATATGGTTTTGGATTGTAAGTAGAACGATGACGTTTTGATAAAAGACAATTTTCATATTTAATAGATGAACAATCCACATTTTTAAATAAATCTAGAAACAAGTATTTCAAATATGAAAAGCTAGGATGTCCTAATGTAAGATGCCAAATCATAATTTTTTTCACAAGCAGAAAGAGAACTCATACTAGTACTCAAGATTTGACCTTGTTTATTCTTGAGAAGGTTTTCATCAAAGTAACAAAACCATCCACCATTCTAGCACTGCCAATCATCATCCCCATGTTCATGTCCTGAAATTCACAGTGAGAATTGGAAAAAAATAACATGGCAATTATCTTTAGATAGTTGACTCATTGATAAGCGATTACACGCAAGATTAGGGACATGAAAAGATTTAAGGGTGATTTTTTCAGAAATTTATATAGATCCTTTCCCGCAATAAATGAGAAATTTTCACCTGCAATTTTGACCTTTTTATCACTAGAGCAAGGTGAGTACGAATGAAAAACATGAGGAAGGTTTGCCATGTGATCTGAAGCACCTGAATCAGTAATCCAAGGTGCGGAAGTAAAATGGCAGGAAAAGGCATTAGATTCTCTACCTGTTTGAGCAAGAGAAACATTAGGATTACTAGAAAGGGAATTGGTCTTTAGCAGCCTAAGGAGATGATCCATCTGTTCTTTACTAAAGGGACTTGAATCAGCCTCATTTGCACGAGCAATTCTATCTCCAGACTTGTTACTCTACAATTGGCAGGTTTGCCATGAATTCTCTAGCAAGTCTCACATGTATGGCAAGGTTTATTGCAGAAATCACACCATACCCATGGCTTGTCCTCTGCTCTATGCTGATTGTTGGCTGTTTAACCCTTGTGGACTGTTCTGCTTGCATTTGCGGCTACAATCAGGGCAGAATTTTCAATTGATGCCCCAGACTCCTTACCATGCATAACATTCCGACGACTTTCCTCCCTTCGGACTTAGCAAATACTTCTCCAAGTGAAGGAACAGGACCACAACCAATTATCCTTCCCCTTACTTCATCAAATTCTATATTCATCCCAGCAAGAAATATGTAGTTGCGATCATTTTCTACCATTTTTTTGTGGTGATTGTCTAATCACCCGAAGATTTCCATTCATAGTCATTGAAATCATCTAGGTCCTGCCATATTCTTTTCAGGATATTGAAATATTTGGTGACATTGTCTCCCTTTGTCTAGTTTCCCTGAGTTTCAGTTTCAATTTATACACCTTGAGATTGATTATACTAGGTCCGACTGAGATTGATTATACAAGGTCCAAATACATCTGGTGAATATTATCCCAGAGTTCTTGCCAGTTGAATAATGTCTTCATCCATGGAATTAACAATCCATGCCATAACCATGGAATTTCCTACATCCCAAGTTGCAAAGGACCTTCACATCTAGTGCCTTATTATCACTGGTCAAATACCCAATCCCAATCTTTCCTCTCCCCCGAATATACATCTGCACTAATTGGGACCAACGTAGGAAATTATCGGGATAGAATGGGAGTCAGAGGTGAGGCCACGATTTTCAGCAACCCTAGAGAAAAGAGGGGCTTGTTTAGAAGTAACTTTTGACATTGTGAGGGGCTTGGGTTTCAATCTTTCCACGGAATAAGTCCTAGAAGAATTTTTTTCATGAAGGGGAGTTTTAGGGATTAAGTTCCTGCTCTGATACCATACGGAGAAAAAAATGGTATTCTATATTTTGAATAGTGTACATGTACAGATCTTATAGGCAGTACAAGATGCTAAAAAAGGAAAAAATCATACAGCTAATTTTCCTATTTTATGGAGTTGACTAAGCCTATAACTTATGCATAAATTACAATCAATCCCTAGGAATCTACCATGACATTATTTTATTCTAATAAGAATTTTTTCTTTTTAAATAGGTGCAAGTCCTAAACATCCTAAGGACAATATAAACAACTTATTAATTTCTATGTAGCAAGGAAAACTTGGTATAAATTAAATATGACAAGTCTACATTTTTATGTGAGAAGTAACAAGTACAATATATTGCACCATCTGTTCTCTTTTACTTGGCTTATAAACTTTTAAGGTATTTGCATCAATAAAACTGGGTAATTCTTGAAAAACGTCTTATAGAAAATGCAAATTTGAAATTTATGTTCAAATGCTCAATTTTTCTACATTTGAGAGAAGGTTTTTCCTTATAAAATGACGAGCACTTTTCCTGTATCCCAATTTTGAGAAAATTTATATGCAGTTTTTGATTTTCCTGTATAGCCTTGTAGCTTTCGTTTCATAATGCTCTGTTTCTTTTCCCTCTCTAGGTTAATCTCCCTCTCCCTTCTTTTCCTTTTCTCTCTGTATTTTCATAATTTTTCCGTTAACCTAATTTGAATAACAAATTTCTTTGTCAAATGAATTTGACTTTAAACATCGAATGCTCCCTTTCTATATTGTTAACTAGATGCATGCTTATTAACATTTATGTATTTGGGAGGTAGAAAGAACAAAGCTGGATTAAAGTTCAGGCCAGAACCAAAGTTCAATCCAGAAAGTTTTTTTGGGGGTACTAAAAAGTGTATATGCAGTAACCAACAAATTTCTAAGATGTCAATTTCCCTTTTTTCTATTAGATATTCCACAAGGAAGTAAAACAGCGGAGATGAAAAAAATGGGTGTTGGATACAATTTCGCTTTCATTAGGCCAGTCCAAAGTTGCTATATGCACCTATCTACTTGTTGTCCTTAATTCAGCTCAAATGGGTAGCTCCATGTAGCCAAAGACACAGAATTAACCCTTTAACATTAATTTGATTTCTCTGATTCTTTCCTTTGATAGAGATTTCTATGATTCGATAGTTTCATTAGTCATATAATTATTCCCAAGCTGTCGGCCTTTGTTTTATTTTGCTGAGGCATAGTCCTCACTTTTGTGGCTAGTTCGGAAACCATTGTACAGCCATGATGCAGCAGATCATGACATGGACCTTTTGCAGAATTGATGATGATGAGCTCTCAAGATTTTTTACTGCTGCCAATGGGGATTTTTCATACTTGTTATCTTCAATTAAGAAGACAATCCGATGGAGAGAGACTTATAGAATCCTATCAGAACAAGAGCTTAAGATGTGGACAAGTATGGTATTCTGGCATGGATTTGATTTGGAGAACCGACCTTGCCTTATCATACGATTAGGACAAGCCTGTCTTGACTTGTCATCTGATGCAAGACCTCGTTTTGCTCAAGCAGTCAGTAAGTCTTCTTCCTTTGGTGATTAAATTACTGCTTATAGATTTGATTTTGAAGAAATTACTGGTTCTCCTCTTCATATTCTCAATACAAAGGCTGTTTTCGGTGCATGTAAAAAGAAGATAAGTTGGCCGAAGCATTATCTTATTCAGGAGAGCAAGGAATGAATGCTGAGGAGTCTAATATCTGGTTCATATCTATGCAAGAAATGCAGCAGTTCATCCAAATAGCTATTAATATGTTTGTAAAAGCAAGTAGCTCTAGCATTGCTGCTTTAGGCTAGTATAATTTTTCTTCCTTTCTATCTTGGAGAGGCCATTTTTGCAGCTACTATCCGTTATATAATGAATTAAGAGTGCTCTCAATGATAGGATGGTATGAAGAAGCTGTTAGTACCAGCTTCACAGTTGCTCTTGGTGTCAAATTTGGAGTTTTGATGCTAGCCTTTAGCATATGGTCTTGGGGAAAATTTTATGTTCCTTCATTTGCGTCCCTACACTTCTTTTTGTGCTATGTTCAGTTTTTAATAACATATGGATTCCAGTATCGCAGGTTGAACATGGAATCCTGCATTTAGTTGACAAAGAGAATCCTCAAATCATGGTCCTTGTAGATTGTGATGGAATCACCCCATTGAGAATTCCAATGCAAATGATGAGATCCTGTTGTACTCTTTTGCAAGAGAACTTCCCTAACCGTCTTGGGCATCTTCTTGTTATACGACTTCCTCCAATTGTGCGAGTCATTGCTCAGACTTTTATTCAAGTAAGCATATGGTCTCATGCTCTTTGTTTCCCTTTGTTTCTTTTTTTGGGTTTAGTGGGAAGGAAGATTGCATCTTCAGTTAAAAGTTGCCTACATGTGCTGTCTCATGTGCATTTTGCTTTTCTATTCAGGTTCTGAAACCAGTCACCCGTAAGAAATTAAGAATTGAAGGCAGCATGTATCACAGGGTTCTATCCGAGTACCTTCAGCAACTCCCATCATATCTTGGTGGCAATTGTGCCTGTAAGATATGCTCAACCACTAGCATTCATGCAACCCGGCATGCAAATTTCAGAGAAGATACAAGGGAAATAGATTATGAGCATCTTAGTGATGGTGGAGATGATCTGTCCTTGCCAAGTCCGAATTATCAGACTGATATTATCATGGATAATGAGTGGGACCAACTGTTGAGAACTGCTGTAATTAGCATCCTAATGGTATGGATTTTTATAGCTCTGATTGCCAGTTTTTATGATCCTGAAAGCCGCCCCTTCTAAAATCGTCCAAGCATAGCCTTTGTTTGTGCATCTTAGTATCTCCAGCGTAAAGATATTTGTGACTATGGCACATTAGTGATTGCTCTGAGCATTTATTATTCTTGTAACGGTCATCTATCATATATGTGAACCTCCAAGGGCTGGGCTATGGGTGACAATGTTGGTTTTTCCTCTACCTTGCGATTTAGGATTTTAGAGGAAGCTGAGGCAGCCTTCGAAAAAGGAGAGGCTTATCTTTGCTGTTTTCCATCTAATAAATAAATGTTTAATTTTTAATATTTTGTGCAAAAAATGTTTTTGAGCGCTTGTGCATTTTTATGTGCTTAGTAATTTTGAATAGTTTGTGCAAACAATGACGATGTTTTAACTTAGACGCAACTCCTGTGTTGTAGTTATTTAAGGATTTAAAGTCAAGGTCTTGCTGATTTTTTTTTTAAAAATATATAAGGAAGCAAAACGTTACGAATTACATGGTTGCTCTCAGATGACAGACCCCCGACTCATCCTCTAATAGGATAGGTTTTGGAGAAGAAAGCATGTCGGTCACTGTACTCGAATTCACTTCTAATGCTAAATGACGGTATCCCAAGGATCATGCTAGATTAAGGCCAAAGAGCACATCCTAAAGTTCAGCCATAACCAAGGAACACCAGTCAATGTTCTGAACGAATCCTCCTAACCAAGCGTCGAAATTGTCATGCAGCAGGCCACCTTGTTGGACCTCGTACTTTTCTTGGAAGTTAGAACTATTTAAATGAAAATTTGTTAGTGATTAGTTATGAGTGAAGAAAAGGAGAATTCTTGAATTTGAAATGATATACAAGATTAAGATAGTGAATGTAGTAAG
>JANSVB020000183.1:3124083-3136122 GCA_025504935.2 Erythroxylum haughtii
CGACCCAATGAAGACAACCCGTATAATGTTAAGTGTTAACCCTAAAAATCTACCCCCCCGTATATCGCCTCTCTCTTCTCTCTGCCTCGCGTCCGTCATCGCCTCTCTTTTCTCTCTGCGGCTCTGGCTCGCGTCCGTCTCCGTCTACTCTCCGTCCTCCGTCCATCTCCGCCTACTCCTTGCCGTCTGTCTCTCTCCCGCCGCTTCACCGCCCTCCCTGGTCTGGATCTGCACGGTGGTGGTCTGCTCGAGTCTTTCTCTTCTCCTCCGTCCGTCTGTCGAGTGTTCTCCGTCGCGTTGTCGCTCGTCCACGCCGGCTTCAGCCTTCTCTTCATCCTCCTCTAGTCTTCGACGCACCGGACGACGCAGGACCACCGCAACTCACCACCGCAGGACCACCGCAGCTCACCACTGCAGGACCACGTCGTCGCTCGTCACCACCGCAGGATGCCGGCACCGCACGACCGCAGGACCACCACACGACCCGACGTCGACCCAGATTGGCACCGAAGGCCCGATTATATTTGGGGTGTATGTTTTGGATTTTTTCTCCCTTATTCTTTTCTTCATTTTTTTCTTCTTCTCTATAAATTAATGATAATTTTAAGAGATTCTAAAATTGTAGGTTTACTATTATACTAATAGGGTGCGAGGGTAACCTATATCGAAACATACTCCTAAACACATCCATCATTTTGTACTATACTAAGAAAAAATCTAACATGCATAAAAATTCTTTTATTCCTGATGAGCATTCCATATTATTGTTAATATTTCTACATTTTTAGGCAATAATAACCTTTGAAATGTATTCATTATAAAGGTAGCTTTTACATCTTAATCGTAAGATTAATGTATCATCTCTAAAAAGGTGTGCAGATGAGCCCTCAATTGTTGTCCAACTTCTATACAACAATCTTCTAGCTATCTAACTAGGCTATTTATATGATGTTGTTGGGACCGTTGTTTTACTCCTGCCCTTTTTTAAAAGGTTATTCCTTAAATCAATTAAAGAGATACAATAAAATTTTTCATCTTTTTGATATATCAGATTTTCCAAATCAAAAAAAATCAAAACCAAACAGTTATTTGAAATTCAAGGTGCACATAACCAGATAGATCATTGATACTTTTAGACTATGGGTTTTCCTTATCCACTTATAAAAGGACATCTTACAGAATTCTTTAGTTGCCTTCCTTTCCTTTTTCTTTGTCCTCCTTGTATCTAATTATCTTTATTTTGTCCTCCATTATAGCCAATTAATTTTGAAGGATATGGGAATGACATTGGATGGAAAATATAAATGTCATGTCATCATAACACCCAATTGGGGAAGGTGTAACGGTAGCATAGAGGGAAGGTGTAACATTGTCATTTATAAATAAACCTGACACTTACTTAAAAAAGATAAAACAAAACCATTCACAAAAATGGTTAATCTTTGTACCTAATGCTATGAAAACTTAAAAGTAACATGAAAATATGGGCCTATATCTACCATTGTACGCGAAGATGGAATTCTACCTTTCACTTAAGTTTTTACTTATTTACAAGATGGGTGACAACTTTTATTCATAGTTATGATATTAAATGAATGAAGTTAAGGTTTGGTTCATATGATGCAGTTAATATATCCCTACTTTAAAATGTATATTTTAATTTTCAATTTAGAAATTTTAACTAATTTTAAATAATTTATTATTTTATTATTGCATTGAAATTACTATATAGTTCCATCTAATAAAAGAGATGTACCATCATTTATTATTAGATCGAAATTTGTTTAACATTATCTAATTTAGGGATAGTCCCTAGATGTCTGCTGTATTGCTTATAAATTTAAACAAATGAATCAAAACATTTAGGAAATTATAGGCTCATATTCATAAATACCCTTATTAAACATCCAATACGGTCGAACCTCTAGTAATAACTCATAGAAGGTTTCTTTTTATAATGTAACACCTTGACCATCAAGTATACATACATGTTAAATAGTCGAACATTATGCTCCTTAACTAATTGTTTTCACCAGTAGGTCTGATATTCACCAGTTAATTATATTTAAAACCATATATATAATAATAGAGAAAAAAGTTAACATTTAGGCATTCTTGAGTAATTAGGTCTTAAGTAACTAAAAATATGTCTATAGGAGTAGTAGTAAAAATATATTAGTATATCTTAATCTTCAGAGGAGACACCATAGACATACAAAAGTTTTGACTAACAAAAAAAGGAACTTTGGTGGGTATATATTCCATTTCTTACATCATAGTTGTGATTAGAAATTCACACCACCAAAGTTCCTTCTATGTTATCTAAATATTTCTCTATTTTAGAAGGGACATCATGGACAAACATAAATATAGAAATACGAAGAAAGGAAATTTGGTAGATTTATATTTCTTATCGTAATCATAGTTTTGATCATTATTTCATACAACCAAAGTTCCTTTCTTCAAATTCTTAACATTTTCTCACTTCTATAAAAATATATTTATATTTGATAATCTTAATCTTTAAGTTAGACATCATAAACAAACAAAAATATTGAGTAATAGAGGAAGGTACTTTAGTGGATATATATTCCTTATCATAATCATAATTTTAATCAAGAATTCACACATCTAAAAGTCCTTTTTTCTTAACTCAATATTTGCCTATTTTCAATTCGCTCTTTACAATAAGCTACTAAAGATATGAATTTTTCTATGAAAACAAGGGAAAAGGTTCAAGAGAAGAATAATAAGAATGGTCTAGGAAGTAAATTGTACACAAATAATGGAAATAAAATTAGAGTGATAGATAAAAGAGCCTTAGACGCACCTCATGATTTTTTTTCCTTAATCATGTATTTTAAAGTAGGTGAAATCAGCAATTAGTAATAACTTTTCATAAGAGAAGAACGGGGATTATCACTTCAGTACTGACTATAGCAGAGTTAAAAATGAAAATAGAGGGTGGAAATATATATCATATCTTTGGGTGGGGATTAATAAAGCCAATACCCATATGTAAATTTTTAGTCTTATGATGCCATTTATAAACATGGTTTAAAGGTAGTTATCATCAACTCACTTCTCCTTTCCAAGTAAAAAGGCCTTATGCATTATAAAAGGCTCAAGCACTATCATAACACATCCCATGCATGGGATCATAACATGGCCCACGTATGAGTGCTTACTAGAATTTAAATAAGAACATGATTAACTAAATGCTACTTAGTTAATTGTGTTATACAAAAGCTTTAAGAAATAAAATTTCATGCACAAATCTATGTATTTCACATTTCTAATTCAATTTTTTAAATAAAAACATTATAGGCTGAATAGTTTATTCACTAAACCATCTTAAGCAAAACCTTTAATGAATGTAGTTTTATGCATAGTTGTGTACTATAGTGTGTACTTCGTAATTTCTCATAAAAAATTTAATAACAACATGCTTGGTCATATAGTCATGTATCTATCTATGCCTGCCAAAAAATTTAATGGATAGAATTTATTATAAGGTTAACCACACAAGACTATTTAATAATATTAATCAAATCTTTTAGATGATACAGTTTGTTGCACAAGCGTGCATCAATCCATGTCTATCATATTGAAACTTGGTTTTATTTCTACTTGTACATTGTATTCGTATTTTTTACTGAAGCTATTACTTATTTTAAATATATCGTCACAACATTTATTTGTAGTTGTGGTATTGAATGCATTGACTATTAGCATATTTTGTATTGAGGTATAGTATTCATTTCACTTAGTTACTATACTCTCATTAGGAAGTGTAGGTGTTACTTATCTATAGTGAATGATGGTATTTTTTTCAGCATAGACATGATACTGAGTAGAAAAAGTACTAATAAAATATGTATTGAGGCAGGAAATGGTTTCTACTCAGAAATTGTATTCTCATTTTTTATAGAAATTGTTCCTTATTTCAAATGTCTATTAATAACTTTTGTTTATAGTGGTGGTGTTGAATGCACTAATAACTAGTGTAGTTTGTAATGACTGTAATTTTTGTACATAGATGCTGAATTGAATAGATAAAGTAATATTATAGTTTGCATAGAGGGAGGGTATGGATTATACCTAGAGATAGCGTTCCCATTTTTCACAAAAGTTAATTGTTATTTTTTTAAAATGTTTCCTAGTAACTTTTGTATATAGTTGTGGTATTGAATGTACTAAATTCTAGTATATTTTGTTTTAAGTGATGATCTTTTATGTATTTACACTCAAGATTAGGTTACTAAATTACTTCTATTTTACGCAATTTTAATTTTTCTTCATGATATTCTCACCACTCTTGCTTTTTACAACTTAACTTCTCTTTATAAGACCTTTAAAAAGAACTTTACAATAGTCCTACCAAAACAGTAAACAATAATGGGGTTTATAAATTTGGTTTACAAAAATTTGTTTATGATACTTTATAACACACTAGAACATTTTACAACCTAAATACACAGTATACGATGTTAAAGTTTTGATGTGTAATTTTATTTCAAAAAATATTGCTTATATTTTATTTATTTATTTTCCTTTTTAATTTTATTTTTTCTCTTTTATTTTATGTATGTACGATGTGAACTAATGTAAAAGGAAAACAAATGAAACCATTTAGATTGAAGAAGAATCCAAAAACCAAATGTTGAATTAAAAAGAATTATGGAAGGAAAGAATTGGATAAGATGGATAATGAATGACAGAATCACAAAAAAGAAGAAAGAAAAATAAATAAATACTTAAGTATAGATAGCACTTAATTTCAAGAACCAAAGCTTTGATAGTATATAGTGTGAAACTTAGGCTAAAAACCACCTAATACCTGACTTATAAGAAATTAGGATCCTATTATCGTTTTCAAATCAAGCAAGGAAACTCAACTTACCTAAACCCGTTTATTAAAATAAAAAGATAAATATTTTGAATGTCACAAGTTGCGTTGTTAAGATCAAATGAAGTTTTTGTTAAGGAATCACCAATACCAATTACGATTTGTTTCTATAGTATGCAAACCTCGTGAAAAACTAACGTCAAACACCAGATATCACCAATACCAATTACGATTTGTTTCCTCATTATCTAATTTTTCCAATCCTTTTTCTTCCTATGCTAAGAATGTTACATCTTTAACAAGAAGTAGAAAAGTGATCAACTTTGGCAGTGCATCTGATTCATCTTGAGTAGCCCCCTTTTCTTTCATTTCTATGATTAATCTTTGCAAAGCTACCTTCATACATTTGTACTTTACCCTAATCAATGGACCTCCAATTATTTGTAAAAGGTCACAAAAATAATTGAAAATAGATGTTGATGCACGTCAATCTCCGTTAGGCTCTATCTCTTATTCGTACATATCATATTTTTTTATGGTATGTTTCATATAATGTTAACAGGAAGCATAATCAACGGAGTTGTAGTTATTGTTGGACGTGAGGATGGAGGAATGACTACCATTAATAGAATTCTATAAAACGTCGTTAAAGAACCTTCCACTCATATTATTTGGAGCCTTCATATTGGTGTTTGTACGTAAGTGTGTTATGAGCACAAGAATAACAAGCTCTGACAAAAGAAAGTTTTGAGTATTGAATCATGAAAAGAATAAGCACCAGCTTATCTAAAAAGTTTATACTCACCTAATACAAAGTTACTAGAAAGTTGAAACTTTCCATCAAAGGCCACTTACTTTCCATTAAAAAAATTAAAAGTGTATGGGTGATTCCTAATAAAAACTAATCAGTGTATATCTGCGAAGTATATATACACAGATACTTCATTATTCATGTATATCCTCGTAGATATTTCATTATTCAGTTTGTTACAACAACCACTGTAACTCTTCTATATATATTTCATGTACATCTCGTAATACAATGACAAAATCTTTTTGAGTTATTTCAGTATCCTTTTATGGTATCAGAGTAACTGGCCTAATAGAATCATCTTTTTTTTCTAAAACCACTTTTTCTTCTGCCTCCTAAATAATGTAACCACTAAAAATGACTCAAGATACTAAATCTGCAGCTACAACTACACTCGCTATCAATACCGAAGCCATAATACCTTACAACTTGATCATGTTTAACACAGGTTTCTCATCTAATTTCAAATTAAATGGTGCAAATTTTCCTTCCTAGAGAGTACAGGTTAGTGCACTACTCATCGGTTACAATGATAAAGGCTATGTTGATGGAACCATTCCTTGTCCAGTCACAACAAGTCCAGAATTGGATATCTGGATTCGACAAAATCAGTTTGTCCTCCATGCATTGATGATCACTGTTGCTTTAAATATTGCAACACTTCTTGGTTCTGTTCATTCGTCTAAAGAGGCTTGGGAGATTATTGCCAGGACGTATGTTGGTACGTCCAGATCGAGACTCATGTCTCTAAAAGAAATTTTGATTTGCATTCAGAAGGGAAGCATAAACATCTCCAAATATTTGAAGGAAATCAAAGGCATTGCAGATGAGATTGCAATTGTTAGTTCACTGATAGATGATAAGGATTTGGTAATCCACACTTTGAATGGTTTGTTTGCTGATTTCAAATATGTTAGTGTTGTGATTCGTGCTCGACAGACTATGATTGGCTTTGATGATCTGCACAAAAATTTTATCGACTTTGAGCGATTTTTGGAGAGGCAAAAAAGGCTAAAAGAATCTGTTCAGGCGTCGTCTGTGCATGTCTCATACAAACGATCAGGCTACCAACGACGCTATGGTCGTCCCAACCACACTGGATCATCAAGTCGGCCACCAGTAATTAAGACTAACAATGGAAGCTCACTTATCACTCCTAGCATGCCCGACCAGTAAGACATCACCTACCAATATTGTGACAAACCTCGTTACACAGCTAAGACCTGTTGGCTACTACATGGGAATCCCATCAAACATCAAACCAGACATACGCAACCTGCCCAGTGTACAAACCATGTTCCAGATACTTATAATATTCACACGAAAGGATCAACTTCCAAAGGCCATTGGATTCTTGATTCGGGTTCCACTCATCATGTCACCAACAACTTGAATAATTTGTCCATGCATTCACAGTATAGAGGGGATGATAATTTGTAGGTTGGAGATGGATATGAAGTTTCGATAAACAATACTGGTAGTTTCTATCTTCTCACTACTTCTAAATCGATCATCTTTGACAACGTTTTATATGTGCTAAAAATAAAAATAAAAATCTTCTTTCAGTTAAACAATTGTGCACAAGAAATAAAATCTCCATTGAATTCTTTCCCAACTACTTTCAGGTGAAGGATCTGTAGACCTAAGTAGTACTTCTTATAGGTTCATGCCATAATAGTCTATATGATCTATGTCTTCCGATGAGCGAACCAGCTGTCTTTCATGCCAGTCTCCCAAATCCACCAATACTCCATCACATATTAGGTCACCCATCAAATAAAGTGTTTACCTTTCTTCAATCGAATCATAAGTTGGGATCGCGTATAGTATCATCTGATGTGTGTGTTTCATGTCAGTGTGCAAAGAGACACAAACTTCCATTTTCAGTTCTTCATTTGTAAAGTTCTAAACCTTTAGAAATAATATTTTCTGGTGTTTAGGGTCCTGCTTTGATGGTTTCGGTTGATGATTTTCGTTATTACATAATTTTTATTAATAACTTCACTAAATATACATGGGTTTACTTGCTAAAAAACAAATTTGATGTTTTGTCTACATTTGCCACCTTCTGAAAGATTGTTGAAAACTAATTTGAAACACCTATAAAAACCTTGTACTCTGATAATGGAGGGGAGTTTATCAAACTCCCTTTTTAGCCAACCACGGTATCACTCACGTTACAACTCCGCCATAACAAAATGAGATATCTGAACGTCATCATCAACATATATTCGAAACCACTATAGCTCTTCTTCATCATAGCAAACTCCCTGTAACCTTCTGGTCTTATGCCATACGTAGCTGTTTATCTCATAAATCGATTACCCACACCGACACTGAGAATGACAACTCTGATTGAAAAACTGTTTAATCAACCACTTAGTTATAAGCATTTACACTCCTTTGGATGTTTATGTTTTCCTTGGATTCGTCCTTACACCATGCATAAACTCCAACCAAGGTCTACTCCTTATATCTTTGTTGGCTACTCCTCCACTCAGTTTGCATATCTATGGCTTGATCTGAGCACAAACAAAGTATATGCATTATGATATATTGTATTCATCGATGATGAATTTCCATATGCGTCACTCAACCACTCGTCTATCTCCTCCACATCCAAAACCTTGACCTCTCCGCCTCTGTCTCATCAAATTATTCCCATTTTGGCATCACCTGTACAACCAGCACTATGCGTCCTTATAGAAAATTCATCTTCACTACTTCAACAGCCCAATTGTTCATCACCAATGGCACTTTCTGATTCTACCTCATCATCACCATAACCACAAAACCAATCAACTAATATTCATTCTATGATCACTCGATCTAAAAACAATATTTATAAACTCAAAACCTTCAATGCTACCCGTCACCCTCTACCACACATTGAGGAACCACGCACAATTCACCAAGCCCTAAAACTACCACATTGGTGCAATTCAATTCATTCAAAATATGACACTCTATTATAAAGTGGCACTTGGACACTAGTTCCTGCTTTAAAAGTCCAAAATGTGATTGGTTGTATGTAGCTTTTTCACTCAAAACGTAATTATGGTGGTTCAATGGCTCGGTATAAGTCCCGATTGGTTGCAAAAGGCTATTACCCATGTCATGGGATCAACTACATCGAAACTTTTTCACCCGTGGTGAAACATCAAACGATCAAAATCTTTCTATATCTGGCATTTGCCAACTCTTGGCCTCTACATCAAATGGATGTCAACAATGCATTTCTTCAAAGTCGACTCAACGAAACTATATACATGAAGCAACCACCAGGATTTGTTAGCAAGGAGCATCCAACTTATGTTTGCAAATTACAAAAAGCTATAAGTGGACTAAAACAAGCTCCACGTGCCTGGTACCAAGAACTTCGTGTCTTCCTCCTTCGATATGGTTTCATCAATAGCACCTATGACTCTTCTCCTCATATATCAGTGTAGAGTGTCATTATGTATTTCCTGGTATATGTGGATGATCTACTACTAACTGGCAACTCACCATTCGAACTTGAAAGATTTATTGCAGAGATTTCTAGCACATTCTCACTCAAACAAATGGGGACTCCGTCTTATTTTCTCAACATCAAACTAATACCAAACATTGACTGTATTTTCCTCTCTAAGTAGCACTATATTCATGATTTACTCATAAAATTTAAAATGATATATTGCAATCCATGTGCTACTCTTATTTGTCCATCAGCTACCTTGAAACTCGATGATGGTTCAACAACAATAGATGGGCATCTCTATTGCAGCATCTTAAGAGCTCTACAATATGTCCTCTTGACACGACCATATCTTAACTTTGTTGTCAACAAATTGTCTCAGTATATGCATAAACCTACTGCACTTCACTTCTAGTAGCTAAAACGAACTCTTCATTATCTCAAACATACACATGCCTTTGTTCTTTAACTGAATCGACCGAAACATTTTAGACTTCAAACCTTTAGTGATGCTAACTGAGGAGGAGATGCTATCACCAAAACATCTATATCTGCATATGTTATTTATTTTGGAGGCAAAACTATCTCTTAGAGTTTGAAACAACAACGTACTATATCTAGATCTTCCACCAAAGCAGAATATCATGCAGTAGCTAACACCATTGCAGAGGTAACGTGGATTCATAATCTACCACAGGACTCCAGGTTCACTCACAGGATGCACCAATGATTTATTGTGATAACTTGAGGGCTACGTATGTATGCTTTAATCTAGTTTTCCATTCCCAAATGAAACATCTTGCATTGAACTATCATTTTGTTAGAGAACAGGTGCAACAGCAACATCTACGAGTATCTCACATTTCGACACTAGGTCAAACTGTTGATGCCTTGACTAAACCACTGTCCAGATACAAATTTGAAGTTTTTCAGACCAAGATGAACATCACATCTCGTGACTTCATCTTACGGGGGCGTAATAGGAACTAGTCAATGTATATCTACACAGATACTTCATTATTCATGTATATCCTCATAGATATTTCATTATTCAGTTTGTTACAACAACCACTGTAACTCTTCTGTACATATTTCATGTACATCTCGTAATACAATGATAGAACCTTTTTGAGTTATTTCAATATCCTTTTAGTTCCAAGTTCATTAGATAATTCTAGAAATATAAACGTAAGGAAAATTGTGATCATTTTTCCATTGAAGACTTTTCGTTCTCTCAAATGCTTTGAGTTTCGCAGAGGCTGCTGGGAGTTTGGGTTTACTAGGTTGGGTAAGTTCATATCTCAAATCATTTCATTTATTTATTTATTTATATCGATAAAACAATGATGACAAATAAATTTGAGTTGAACGAATTTACTTTGTTTTAAAGATCAAGTTAAATTTAATAATATAATATTTAAATAAAATTAATATCACATTTTGTATTACCAAATTAGATTAGAATTTATCAAATTAGGTCTTGTATTTATGAATTTCTTGAATTGAATCGAGTAGGGTCTTGCTTTTATTATAATTTGACATAATCTAATCAGTAGAAAATCTTACTTTCAACTATCATATTTTCACATCGTTTTTCATCTTTGAATTTTTAGTTTAACTTTTTTTAGTATCCTTTTTATTTATGTGCATGTGTTTATATTAATTGCATCTTTTAGCTTGGTATTTATATCAATGTTATTTTTCTTTCTTATAAAAATGAGTAGATATTTATTTATTTTATTGAGTATACACTTGTAAGAGAATTAAAATTTCATTTTCATAAAATAATATTTTATATAAAATTTTATTATTATTAATTGTTATTTATATTTTAGTAAGAGCGAAAATTGCATTTAAATATAAAATTTTGTTGAAAAATATAATGAATTGTACATAATATTATGAAATAAATATTTATATATATTATTCCTTTTATAATTTTTATAGTTACTAAAAATTGCCCCCACAACCCAACATTCTATCTCCGCGCCTACCTACAATTGCTTATGAAACTCTCAATGTCTTATGGGCTTATCAAAGTTGAAAGACAAAAAGGTCCAAAGCATTATCTTCTTCATTTTTTGTGATAAGATTCAAATTTTGAGTCTCTTTCAATGAAAAAGAATTCTCTATTTTCACTTACAAAGTTGGGTCATTTATGTCAATGGATCAATACTCACTAATAAATAAGTTGGATCATTTGTGTCAATGGATCACTACTTACCAATAGCTAGTGTGAGAAGCTCCTACTTCTCTCTAGTCTACGAGCTAACCCTCTCTTCTTACTACTGCATCATTTTCCCCTACACATCCTTTAATCTACTATTCCTTATTTAGTGTTCTTGGTTTGTCTCCTACTAGTTGAGTTTGCAGACTTAGTTCCTTAATAAGTGTTATTGGTTTGTCTCCTCCTCTTATCCTTAATCAGCTCCTTATCCTTAGTTCCTTCTTCCTATATTTTCTTCTTAGTCCATAGTTTGGTTCTTGCTTAACTTATTTAGGCATGTCTCCATTCTGCTTCTTCCCCTCAAGCCTTACGTTGCGTATGATTGTTGTCTCCGATATCTGGAGACAGAACGGAACAGAAATTTGGAGATGGAACGGAACAAAAACTGGAGACAGTGAGATATTTGGTTGTGATGGACAGAACAAAAAAAAATGTCTCCATCTCGAAGACAGAATGTGTTTGGTTGCAGTGGACAGAACGAAAAAATTGTGCCAATGACGAAAATGCCCCTAGTTCTTAATATGATTAGAAGTATGTAATTCATTGATAATTTTGTTATGAATGATTTGTATTGATTAAAAAATTAACAAATAATAATAATAATAACAATTTCAAATTAAGATTGAATAATAATAATAATAATAATAACAACAACAAAATTAATAACATTAATAAATAAGTTCAAAATGTATAAT
>JANSVB020000183.1:3163825-3175934 GCA_025504935.2 Erythroxylum haughtii
GACATAACACACCTGTTTAGATTGAATTGCTAACACGAAAGGTTCAAATTGTCTCAATCTTCTTCGGTAGTTGATTTCAGCTAGATTGTATCGACTATGCACTTTTGTTCCAACATTTGAAGTCGGGTCATACTAGTCACATTTAAATATCACACATTGCTTAATTAGCAAAGCAGGGTACTCAACTTCAAGTATTTCAATAATTTTACCATATTAATTCATCAATTCTTCCTGTATCAAAACTCCACAGTTTATTGTTGCCATACTATGTCCATGATATTCTGTATGGTATTTGTATCCATTCATGAAATACACCGAATATGATTTAACAATTCGCAGAGGTCCCTTTCCAAGATCACAAATGAGCTTGTTCTTTATTGGATTTTCTAAGGCCTATATAAAAGAAATTATCACATCAAGAAGTATAATGTCATGAGAACACTTAAAAATAGTTTTGAACTATAAGAATATTTGTAAGTGAAAACTTATATATCTCTCAAACCATCGATGAAAGTGCTTTCCAAATTCTTTATTTATATCATCCTGTATGATGCCCGACATTATCTCCCGTAGCAATGCCTCGTATAATCTAAATACATTATGATGTTTTTCAGTAATGAACAACACAAAATTTGAAATGATGAAATAATCATATTCAACTTACTGCACGAAAGGAAGAACCTCTTCGCAGTTCAATATAATGTAACCATGTGCAGCCTCAATTTCTTTCTTTGTTAACATTCTTCTTGTTCCACGTCTATATGCTCATCCAAGATATATGAAAATAAACAAATTACCATCAGCACCAGTCGTTCCTCCCCCATCATCATCACGAGGAACTTTTCTTTCTCTGGTGTGAACATGCGACTCAAAATAATATCCACAAAATGTACTAGCTTCCTCTACTGAATAAGCATTACATCTGGAACCTTCATCTCTAGCCTTGTTTTTTTTACATTTTTTTCAACTGATGCAAATACCTATATTAAAGAAAATGGTTATTACAATTTTGTAGTTAAAGCATGTAAATATGGTTATTGCAATAATTTTTGTCGAGTTAAATGGATACATCCATCGATATTGAACTAAATCGGCTAGTTTTGCCTTGTATGCTAAATGCACAGGTAGATGCTCCATACGGTCAAATAAACTTGGAGGAAAAATCCCTTCTAACTTGCACAAAATAACTAGAATTTCCTTTTCTAGTTTTTCTAATTCAGCTAACTTGATTTTAGATGATGTTAAACTTTTGAAAAACAAACTTAATTCTGTTATTACTTCGCAAACCTTAATCGGTAGCAACTCTCGAAATGTAATTGGAATTAGCCTTTGCATAAACACATGACAATCATGACTTTTTATCCCAAATAATTTGTACTTCTTCAGGTCCACACGTCTTGTCAAGTTTGAAACATAACCATTAGGAAACTTTAGACTTTTCAACCATTCACACAAAATCTCCCTTTTTTTATCCAAAGTGTAACATGCTTTCAAATATTTACCGTTGCAAAGATCTTAATGTAACTCATTCCTTCTACAAAATGTTGCAAATCAACTTATGATTTTGCATTGTCTTTTGTCCTCCCTTCAATGTTCATTATGGTATTGAACAAATTGTCAAAAATATTTTTCTTAATCTGCATCACAACTAGATTATAATGTGTCAAGTTATTTTTCAATATGGTAAATTCCAAAAGATGCTTCCTTTTCTACATCCAAATTTTTTACAAATGCTTATATTTACTTCATTAACTTGTTACTTTCAGCAAGCCTAATTCCTCAACTTTTTGCAAAATATCTTCACCATGTTTGAGAGGGGGAGGAGGTGTTTTTACCATCCTATTATTAATGAACTTTTGTTTATTGCGGCTAAATAGATGATCTGGAGGAAGAAATTTCCTATGATTGTCAAACCAATATATTTTGCCCCCGTTTGGAAGATAAAACACATTAGAATCATTGCCACAATAAGGACAACCTAATTTTCTAGTTATGCTCCATCCAAATGACATGGCATATGCCAGAAAGTCACTAATAGTCCACATCAATGCCACTCTTAACACAAAATTCTATTTCAGAGACACATCATATGTCTGAACACCATATTCCCAAAGATGCTACAATTCAGATATCAGTGGTTGTAAGAATACATCAATTTTATGCTTCAAATTTGTAGGCCCTGGTATAATCACTGTCAAGAACATATATGCCTCTTTCATACACATCCATGGACATAAATTATGAGTAGTAATTATGATTGGCCATTATGAATATTGCTGGTTGAATTGATCAAAAGGTTGGAATCCATTCGTCGACAATCCCAACCTAACATTTCAACTTTTAGCTGCAAACTCAAGATAGGTGTCATTGAAATGTTTCCATGCTAGTACATATGATGGATGACTCATAATTTCATCTTCCTGTTCGTGTTCATCATGCCATCTCATGTGAGCTGTAGTAACATCACATAGAACCTTTGAAGTCTCAGAGTTAGTGGGAAATAATGCATCCGCTTCCAAGATACTAATTTTTGTTTCATCGAACGCTTCTAGGCTTAAACCTAGATTGACTATAAAATTTGTACTCTTATAATTCCACATCATCTCCCCAATACAACATACATCCCAATTTACAACAATCAATCTTTTCAACATGCAAACTAAGATCCCTAATAAGTTTCTTCATATTATAAAAACTATCAAACATTGTATGATCAGGAGGCAAAAATTCATGATACCATTCAAGAATTTTATCAAAACTACGGTCCGAAATATGCCCTTCAGACTTTATGTTCAATATTTGGTCAATTGAAGACAATTAATTCATTATCTCACAATTTGGCCATAATTCTTGGTCAGCTGACTTTAGTAAGTCAAAATTTTGTTTTGCTTGTAAGTTAGGTTCTTCTTCAAGATTTTCTCTACTTTCCTCAAAGGTATAACTGACTACATCATAAACCGTTTGCAAGTATGGATTTTCAGTTCCATCCATATAATTTTTTCTAAATCCAATCCCCCTTCTAACTCATTTAAGTTGGCAAGTGATTGTGCTTGATTACCCCTTGAGGTGCTACAAATCAATGGTTCCCCATGTTGTGTCCACTCAAAATAATTGGGGACAAACCCTTTTCTCAACAAATGCCCATTAACTTAATCAATAGGAAAGAAACATTTGTGTTTGCATTTTTTACATGGAGATCTGATCTTTGGCCCATTCATATATGGAGGTTGAGAACATGCATAATGAATAAAAGCTTCAACTCCCTCAACAAATTTAGGATTAATGAAACCATCAAGTGTTACTTGTCTATACATCTAATATCTATCCTAGAAACTCATTTCTAGAAAACTGTTACTTTAAAATAGTGATTCCATTGTTAGAATCATTAATGTTATCCAAAGATTACAAAACATCTATGATAAGACATGTGAATCAACAAAATAAGTTCTCATTCTGACTCTTACGCTCTTGGTATTTTTCACCGATAAGCCTCACGGGAGCTTCATTATAGGTTATGGGTTAAGGTTTAGGGGTTGAGATCTAAAATATTTTTAAACTAAAGATCCAACATATATGTTTGTAATCATATATGTCAGAAGAGAATTAATGTTAAAAGTTTGCTATTTAATGGATATTAAAATGTACTAGTGCCAAATATAATAAGTATTCATAAAAATATGAATAATTATTTTAATAAAATAGTTTAACATATACAATTTAATAAAAAAAAAGCTATGTAGAAATTTGCACACGAAAAGTAAACAGAACATAATCATTTAAGAGGGCATCAATGAAATAATGGATTAACATATTTAAGGTAATTGGAACAATAATATAAGTCACCTATATTAACTCATAGATAAATAGAAGTTCATACCACAAACAAGTTTCAGCTCGTGCAAGCCAAATTAAATCAGCCATGTAATACGTTTAGATGGGAAGTTTAAACCCCAAACAAAAACCCAAATTAAACCAAGTTCAAAAAATCGTAGTAAAAACAAATTTACGAACCTCAACCGACACACAGAAGGATCTTCTTGAAGTATGTGGTAGAAGATGATGAAAGAGCTAGAATGAAAATTATACAAACTGATACAACTTCAATTAAAATGTTAGCAAATTCATTGTTGACATTGTCAAAAATATAATGCCACTGAATGTCATTCGAATACCTATTAAAGCTTCTCTTCAATGTCCTTCGAAATAGAAATACTGCCAACAAATATGTTCTTACAATCAAGAAAAAAATTGTTCACAGCTTAGAAAGCGGGATATATTAAAACAATAATATAAAATGAACATGTTAGGATCAATGGTGAGTAATATTGATTAGTACATGTCTAATTAGTAGGATCCACAATCTCAAGCATTGCATCATTAAAACCACAAAGAGAAAAGAGTAAGCCAATGAATATTCACCTTTATTATGTAATTAGAATTTTAATATTATAATTATTTACATTTCTACAAACAAATATAGGATATTAATAAAAATTAGAAAAGTTAGTGAGTACATAAAGGACGATAATCATGACTTAGACACTTTAAAGCATGAGAATGCAGAGTTGTATGAAGGTAGTTGATTCTCTCAAGGACTCATTGTCTAAGTTCACTAAAGCAAGTGAGAAACTACAAAACATGTTACAAGCTCAAAAGAGTTGTAGTAATAGGTATCGAATCAAATATATTCATGATAATGCTTACAACACTTAAGACAACTTTTATCAAAGGAAAGCTTTTATGTTAACTAGGGTCCAGTAAATCTTAAGTCTTCTTCTTCTTTCAAGTCTCTTCCTTTTTCTTCATTCATTTTGTTTCTATTCTCCTTTAGGAGTGTCATCTCCTTCTCTTACAAATCGCCTTCTTTTCCAGCTTTTAAACCCTAAATGTTACATATATTTTTAATTTTCATCCATGCCTTATTGTGTGAAATTCCATCCATGCCTTTAATGAGCTTCTCTACACTTATATCTTCCTTTTTTCCTCAATTGTCCATCCATCTTTTCTTCTTATTTTCTTTATTAATTTTTAGATATTTTATCACTTATAGGTACACTAATTATTGCAAAATCATTTTTTTCTAATAATTGCAATTTATTTTAGCTCTATTGCATTTTCTACAATTTATTCACTAACACCAATTATTGTTGATCTTTGCTCAAAAAATTTTATATTACTAAATTTATCATCTAATTTTCACTAATTATTCATTAAATATCTCCTCTTTAAACAAATTCTACCTTGAGAATTCGTCTCTTGAGTACCAAAATGCAAATTACTTAAAATTTCAAGCTCATGAATGAAAATAATAGGAAAAAGCACTATATATGAAAATATAAATTAGTGGAAATAAATAGAAATTGAGAAAATTAAAAGAAAGTTCAAGGCGTGATAACTCTGCCTTTTAATAAAATTTCATCTTTTAAATTTGAAAATGTTACTATCGAAAACTACGAGTGAAATATTTTATAAGGTAATTACAGAATCATCATCCCAAAAATTTGTACACAACCTATTATTTTAAAAAATGAATCAAAATACCAAAAATTTACTCCATCACATTAAAATGCATCATTAATTAGACATAAAATAAGATTTCAAATCATCTCCCCTCAATTTCCATCTAATACATTTTTGGAATCTCAAATCATTTTCACTTCCCTTTTAACAAGTCATAACTATACAACAACATATATTAAACTTTAAATCTAGCAGACAATTTTGACTAATCATAATTTCATTTAAAACATACCTTCCTTAAATCATAACTCATACAAAAATTTCATGTACCACCACTTTTTCCATAAATTCATTCATACTTAAATCAACATTCTTCATGTTGAACCTTTTCCATATTCAACTTCTACAACCCTCAAATTAACCTCCAAGGTAACATGCTCTTAGGACTTAATCACTCTTTTACAATCCATATCACACTAGTTTTACCCCTAAATCATTACAAATTTGTTTAATCCCTTAGTTATATGCATGTAAACCACATATAATCCATTTACATCCATGTTTTAACCCTTTCCTCATTCAACTTTTATTTATCCTCTCAAGACCAATTATCATATGCTACTACATTACCTTTTTAAAATAGGCTGTCATCTATATGTATCATCTCTTAACTTAGAAAATATTTCCAACCATCCTTATGCATTTACACAATGTAAAACCATTATCAAATTTTAAAGAACTATTAGGTGCACTTCAAAATGGACCAAACCAAACTAAACAATTAAGGACACCTATTAGGAAGAATTAACCAAATTCATCTTCTACCTAAAACAATCACAACAAAGAAGAGGCATTTCAATATACACCTAATATGCATCAAACAACCTTTGCAACATCACAACCAAATTTCAAAACTCAACCTTTTAATACTAAAACAAGTCAAATAAACAAACAAAATTACTTAACAGAAAATTTAAACCGTTTGCAATATACCTCACGAAATGCCCATCAAACTTAGGACTTACAGGTTGAATGAACTGATTTTCAGCTGCCATATGCTTCGATTCTTTCTTCTCACTTTTCTCTTTTAAGAAACTGTGGATTCTTTTCTTTCACAATCAGGCCTGGTAACGAGGCTCTGATACCAGATTGTTGCAAACTCTAAGAATAAAGCAATAAAAAAATATCTGAATGAATGTCAACGTATTCAAAATAAATTGTTGGCTTATATAAGCCTTACAATGCGATAAAATTGAAAACAAACAACCCACATGGTAAATGGCTATGGTAATGGTCGAACTCTACCTACGTGTCCTAAATAATAGGATTAATTAACTGATGACTCTAACAACCTCAGCAAAGACTCGGTAAGTTGTGCCTTTACTAGATAAGAGCTTCACATAAGCTTCTCCAATATGTTAAACTTTCAGGTCATTTCACTCTGATTCCGACTAGGTAACCCCATACGGTGGTTATTTATGGTTGGTGAATTCCACAAAAAAAATAAAAATTATTATTATTTTAAAAAATCCTAAAATTATGAAAGACTAGGGCAAACTACATAATGATTTCCTTTCATTAGATATGAATTTCAACCCGAACTTTTATTTGGATTTAAAAGATTATCGAACCAAGTGGAATGCGTTTAAAAGATGTTGGCAGTCCTTAAATTTTTTTATATCTTAGCAACTGTTCTGTTATATCTTAAGCGAAAAAAGAAAAGAGCGAAAACCAAACGTACCACATGGATTAGTTTAATGTAAAAGGCTAATCAGCTACTATTTCTTTAATCTTCAACGTTAAAAACAAAGATTTATACTTGGATTTTCATGCATACGAGCCTCGTCAGGAAAAGAAATCGAAAAAGGGTTTATCACAAGATCCTTCTACATCGCAACCGTTAGAATTCCCATCACATTTGGTGTAAATTGAAGGGATAGTAGTCAAAGAAGCTCTTCCTTTAAGAATGCCTGTTGGGTGCAACGGGAAGAGAGGCAACGTCTCTTGATTAACATTGCCCTTATAGATATCGAGGATCTCTGCCTTGCCGTCACTTTTCTGCAGCATCACATTTGTGTTCTCGTGTGGAACTGCAAGTTCGTTTGTTGTACGATAATAGGATATTGTCTTATCAACCTTTTCAGTCCTTGACCTTCTCTTCAGGCCGCCAGGAATTTGCACTTTGGACTTGCAGTATTGTGGATAAAACCCTAACTCGCTATGTGCTAGGTAGTACGGTCCACAAACACCTGAAAAAGGGAACCCCCAACTTCACTATACATGCATTCCAAACATGGTAGAGATGTGCAAGAATAAAGTAAAACTTATTAGGAAACAATTAATGAACGCGACGAGGAGAGTAAATTTGAAAGTATAGTCTATAGTGGTGAACTAAGCTAGAGTAGAAATCTACACTCAAAAGCTGGTCTTCATTTTATCTATAAAATCCAAAGGATTCAAAACGAATAAAGAATTGCTCCCTCTTTGTTTAAAACTCTTATACAAATCTTAAAGTTCACTTGCATGCAGAGACTCAAGCTTAACAAGCAATTATGTATAAAGTAAAATATACTAATGAATAATAATTAAGGGAAGTAACGAACCGTTTGGGCAAGAAGGTGCGACCAGAGCCTGATGAGACTTATTATGAAGATAGCGATTGATGTAAGCCATGTTCTCTTGTTTCTGCTTCTGCCTTTGCCTTGCTTTGTGATTTTGAAACCAGTAAAATACATTCTTCCCCTCTATTTGACCATAGGCCTTGAGCCTGCCGGTTATTTGCTGTATCTGATCAGCCGACGGTGTCCTCATACCTTGCCCGTACAGACTCTCGAGCATACTTATCTGCTCCTTTGTTGGGCTCCATCTTGAATTTGCATTACCTCCACTAGAAGCTCCCATGTCAACATTATCAGTTTCCATGTCAAATATTTTCTTGAATAGAAAAGTTGTTCCTCGTAGGCGTTTCTCTCGATCCGAAAAGAGTATATGATCTACGGGAAAGTCACGAGAAGAAGAGAAAGACGCTTAGGATCACTTTCTGCATGAGTTTTGTACTCAACCTAATTTATAGAAAAACAATTAGGAGAGTAAAATAAAAAGTTGGTGGAGAGATATTGACATGCGTATTGTTTTTGGTGCCCAACATCTCTGAAAACATGGCGGGTAGCGGCTAAGAAAGGTTTTGGTTTCGTCTTCTAGGCACAAAAACGAGGTGAACACGAAAAGACAATAATGCCCGTGTTGTTCTTATATCGCAGAATTCGAGAGTGGAGTGTTCTCGGGAATGACAGATTTATCTGATTGGAACGTTGGTTACGCCAATGGTAGCATACTCTCAGTTTCAGTTAATCAATTTTTATTCCGTTTTATCAAATTTTATCTACACAACAATTATTCAATATTTATATAAATATGTGATTAAAATTAATTTAAATGTTGTTTTTTAGGCAGAATATCCGGTGCCGTTTAAAGAAAGCAAGGGCGTAAAAGTCATTGAGAACAAAAGGACAGGCGGTTGGGTTGTAACTAGGCTTTGGGAATTGAAGTGGGAGGCTGATAGGCTTTGGCAGAGATGTGAAGTTGAAACGTCTTGATTTAGGTGACTGTGCTTTGTGCATGCGAATGTGAACGTGGATGTGAAAGGGGATGGATGGGATCATAGGAGGGAGGGGGCCAGCATAGCACTTAGCATGCAGGTCGTTTTTATCTTGTACGTTTCCACTGTTTCTGATCAGGGCAAGTAGATATTTTTGTCGCTGTTTTGTCTTCATCAAGAATAAATGTTCATGTTACCTATGCCCAATGCTAGTCAATGTTTCATTTCATTTCATTGGTTATAACCCTGAAAATCATTTGTCATGTTTCTACTTCATACGAAGGCCAAAGGACAAGACCTTCTGATCCATACATTTAGTGAAGTGCTTAGTTTTAGAATACAAAACACGATGGAGATGGTCCATACTTATCATAAGTTTACATTGTCCACTGTATATAGTTAACGGTGGCAACTTAATTAGGGATATCAATTATTCCCTCCGATTCAAAAAAAGTGTCGTTTTAGAGAGATATACACTTATTAAGAAAGTTAGTTAAATGTTTGATATACTCTTATTAATTGCACGTTGAATTGCCTTGAAAATGTAATATGTATAATTATGATGTGAGAAAAATTAAAGGGTAATTTTGAAAATAAAATTATAAACATGTATGCAAAAATTGTGAACGATACTTATTTTAAATAATTAAAATCTCTCTAAAACGGCATTTATTTTAAATAGAAAGGATTACTCGTTTATTAACCAACCTGATTAGATTCCACGTCCCAAATAAAGGGCAAAACTAAGGGAGCTACCTCGTGATTGATTTTGATTGTATAGCATGGTTAGTGGTACTAAACTTAAATTTAACGAAAACAATATAAAATTGTCAATGAATCAATAATGAATTATCTGATACAAAATGTATGCATGTCAACGTTCTATTCGCAGTCACTACACCAGTCCATCCAACTAGGGTGCAAAAGAGGCCATTGTAGGGTGGTGCAGTACCTCATGCGTGATATGGGGAACTGCTGACTCTTATGCTGTGCCATAATAGAATACAACAATAGGTAGACCATAGCAATATATAGCTTTGTATTTTAATCTGTTTGTTAGATATGGAAACAATTAAATAGTAAGGATCACTATTCGTTCAGGTTCCGCCACCTTTCAGCGCCGCCTCGTGAAGCACAACACCACCACCACCGGCCAATTCTCTGCTCCTTTAGTTGCAGCAAAATCAATGCAGATCGGTATTGCTGCAATAGTACTGCATCTAGCTCTCGCTCTCTCTTGGTCTAGGCTCTACTTTTAGACCATTCTTTGTCTGTATTCACATTTAAACGAACTCCTTTTTTATGCAAAATAATATATACATTAAACAAACGGGTGTTTTTTAACTCAAATTTAGACAAAAATCTATTTGAAATATGAGAAGGAAAATGACAAAGTGTGTTTCTTTATTTCCTGCACAAATAACGACGTATATTACAGTTAGAGATTCTTTTGCTTACGCTTCTATGACCCGGAGGAAAATGTCTAGTGTGAATACACAAACTCTATAAAATATAATATTAAATGCTCTAATTTTAAATTTTTTGCAAAAATAATCCAACATTAATATTTTCTTTAATGTGAATGATGTAATAAATTACATCATATTAATATTTTGTATTATTTAGATATCACATATTTTATTTGTATCGCTTGTGAATTTTATTATTTATACACTAATCTGACGTGATTTGTCATATAATCTACATTAACAAAGAACTTAACGTTAGATTATTTTTGTAAAAAATTAAAAGTTGAAACATATTAGCGTCATTTTTTAAAGCATAAATTTGAGTAAATTTTTAGAGGTTTTTTTTACAATTAACCATAAAAATTTTTAGCTATTCCAGGTGAGTGTGAAACTGTGTATGAGGAAGCAAACATATAGAATGCCTCAGACAGTATGCTATAAGTTTGTACCATATTGTGCTTATCAGCTATATAGGAAAGTATAGAATTATAATGAATAGAGAATTATTTAATGATCTTTTTGAAGATAGTCAGTGTTAAGTGTTGATATTTAATTTGTCTAATTTTTTAACATTCTTTTATTAATTAAATTTCATTTAAGTACGTTCATATTTAATTGCTTTCAACTTATTCTAATTTGTATTTAACGGCATATGGTCATTTTCAATTTTCTTTAAATTTCCTTATATTAAATTTAAGAGTAAAAGACATAAACTTCCCGTGTATTTTAAGAAATCATAAAAAACTTCCTTCTAATTTTCAATTTTTCAAAAAGTCTATATTTTAAAATTTTGGATAAAAAATAATAACGAAACACATGTAATATGAGCATGAGATAAAGAACAAGTTAAGGTTAATTTTATCACGATTCAACACAGATCTTAAATTTAAACTGAAATAATTAAATTCAACTCAAATAAATAATTTATTGTAATTATTAATTTAAGTTGGATCTAATTCCTTCGAGTTAAGCTTAAAAGTTGAGTTGGGTTATTATATTAGTGATATTTAATTAGTTTATGTTTGAATTTCTTATTACATTTATTTTTTATTATTTTTTAATCGAAGTCTAAGAGAAGGGGTTTTCTAGAAAACTTAAAACTAGAGGGAATTTTTCGAGAATTTTAAAAATTTTTAAAGTTTCTTAAACTAATGGGGAGATTTATCTTTTGTCCTAAATATTTTTTTTGGTAAATCAAATAATGAAATTAATCAAGAAGAGTTTATGTACAAACCATGGGGCTACCTAGATGCCTCCCCCTCCTTTGGACACTAGACAAAATGGTTCCCTATGAATCTAAACACCACCACATTTTGCCTACACATTTATACCAACCAAGTGACCTTTTAGGAAGTCCCATCCAACCTGCTATACTAACATTTACAACGTAGCAAAGGAAAGAATTATATAACTTTTTCTAGCATTTACAAAGAGAATTCACATCAATACCACAACAGCAGTAGAAGTTTCCATCTTCCTATCATGAGTTTAGTCACGTAGCTGCAGTTACCTCTTTGTTTAAAGGTGGTTTTATGTGGTGAAATACCGAGGGATATGTTGGTGCTGCTTGCTTACTCTTTTG
>JANSVB020000183.1:3192801-3213342 GCA_025504935.2 Erythroxylum haughtii
CAATCTGATGGTGATTTTACTCATAAACATCACTGTGAGTTTAAGAGATGTCTTGAGGATATTCAAGTTTTGATTTGCCATATGGGGGTAAATTCTACACTTGGAATAATAAACAATTGGGAAATTCTTTCATCGAAATAAAGTTGGATAGATGCTTGTCTAACCTAGAGTGGTGCCACTCCTTTCCACATTCTCAAGCTCTATTTCTTAACACCACTCTCCTAGATCACTTCCCCATCCTAGTTCAGATCAGGTCTCTAAAGTTCTCTCATTTTCCATTTAGATTTAACAACTTTTTCAATGACATTATAAGATTTTCTGATGTGGTGAAGAATTGCTTCAACTATTCCTGTCATAGTTTTAAACAATTCATCCGAAGCAATTAAATTATTCTGTAATCTAAACATTGGTAACACTTATCATCTAGTCTCTACTGCTAAAGCTACTCTTAAACAAGCTCAATCAACTATCTACTATTATAAGGCCCCAATATATACCCTAGAAGCATTATAGTATGTCTAGGGTGTATTAAGAAGTGAACATAAATAATTAAGTATATCTAAGCATAGTAAAGGACATAATGGTAATTAATTTAAAAGATAAAGGTAAATTGGTAATTTTTTATTTAGGCAAGGACATGAATAATTATATGTGAAATATGGACTAGAATGAAATCAATTGATGACTTTATATGCCAATTTGGGAACCAAAGGAAGAAGAAGAAGGACCAAATGTGCAGTTTTACCAAAAATCAACATATGGTCTAATGGGATTGAAACATGTGTCTAAGACTAGAAGAATCATGAAAAGGGGAATAGAAGAGAGGGAAGAGGGAAGTGTATGTAGGGTTTTAACTCAAGAATTTTCTCTTCTCATCTCCACTCCATTCCATCTCCTTTATCGCATCATTTTCCATAAGGAATCAAGCCAATCTTAGGTGAAAATCAAGGTAAAAATTAGTGGTTTTTCTTCTCATCTTCATCTTTTATTGCTTTTCTCATGATAAGTTGAAATTATAAGGTTGGAATTGGAACGATATATGTATTTGTGGTGTTTCTAGTTGGTGAATCAAGCAAAGCAAAAGGGGAAGAGAAGGGAAAGTCACAAGAAGAAGAGTTAATTGGCAAATTTCAAGGTTTGGGACTACACTTAGTTAAATTTTGTATGTGGGCATATTTTAATGTGTAAAAAGATTGATTTGGACATGGAATAGTTTTTTGAATGATGTCTTGGTGTTACTTTGCATGAATTGGTTGAATATGAAAAGAGAGAGAGTCGTGTTTAGATAAATTCTATCTTTGGTTCTCAGTTCACCTGAAACGTCCCTATTATTTTAACCATAAATCGAAATATAGACCTTTAAATTGGATGGTTCCAATTGGATATGAAACTTAAGACATAGAAATAAAAACCTCTAGAAGAGATTCAAACTTAATTCTAGCTTTATGACATTGACAATTGAGATAAAAAAAATGGTGACCTGATGTTGGCCCTGTATTGGAGTAGCTTGTGATGTTTGGTGCATATCTCATAGTTTATAAGTCCAAATGGTTTGATTTTTAGTGATATGGAAACTAGAGATATAGAGAGACAAATGTTTAGAAGACCTTAAAATCTAAATTGAATTTTTTCTATGTGAAAATAACAGAAAAAGTGGAAACTGTCATGTAATTCGTTTCTGGGCAGATTTGTTTGCCTAGTTTTAGACCCACTATAGGCTTAACCCAAATTACACTATTTTGAATTTTTTGCTTCCATTTTTTTTAACCTAATCGTATAAAAACCTTTTTGAATGTTGATGAAACTTTTCATACACCTAGAAATAAATAAAATATGAATTACCATATGTGAATTGGGTGATTAAACATTGAAATTTTAAGATTGAGCATAAATGCATGCTAAATAAAAGTTACATGTACATAGATGATTTGTATGCATATTTATTGCTTATATGTGTGTAATATGACTATACAAGTTCACATACTAATTTTATGAAGATAATTATGTAAGGCCCCAAATTACACCCTAGTTGAAATGTTATATGTTCAAGAAGGTAATTATGATAAGTGTTAAAATTGTGATATGATTGTAAATTGTATATGTTTGAATTTTGGTTTAATGGATCATACTTAGTGATTTGTAATTAATTGATATCATTAGAGAACTTAGGTATTAAAATGTACATTTGGACTAGGAAAATTATCAAGTGGCAAGTCAAGTTGGTACATGAAAAATTATAATGACTAAGTCTATGAGTTAGTGACATTTGGAATAGCTAATGCATTGACATTTGGCAACATTGGTTGAGTGACAAGTGACCTAATTGAATTATTGCGTTTAATAGCATTCATTAAGTGAAAAATGGGTTAATGGAAGTGTGACAGTTGGCAACTTAAATGCAGGACATATGTAATACATGCAAAGGAGACATATGCCTTATGGTAGGAGTGACACCTAGCATCAAATGAGTTCAGCTAAGGCAGAAGTGTTTCTACTGGTTATTCTTTCTCTTCTCAATCACCACCGAAACTATCCCTCTCCTTTATCTCTAAAATTTTACTACAAATTTGTGTATTACCACTCCAAATTCTTAGCCAAATATTGCATCAAGGAATTAGATTATGTTATCTTCTATGCTGTCTTTTTAGTGCTAAGATTTGCACCTTGATCTTGGACTTGTGTTGGTTGCATGAATGGCTTAATTGGCTTGTTCTTTAGAGTATGGATTTGAAGTTAATAAGGTAAAGGAATGCTAAACTTGATTGCATGTTATAATATGAATTATTTGATGCTTGAATTGGATAGAATATGTATTGAATTGATGATGAATTGAGCTCTTGAACATGATACTTGTTTCATAGCTTTTACTTTGGATGTTAACACCTGAAAGATCATGGATTGTAAGATGCTTCATGAATGATTTTTGAATTAGTTTAGACATGAATTTGATGAGGTATTGAAGCATGAATAAGATAAAATTGAAGTGAAATTGGTGGACCATGGCGAAGGTGTGTCGAATAGAAGTGAAGAAGTTAAATTTTGGAAACAAACTGAAGGTTGTGGGTGAGTGAACCTTCAATTCACTCATCCCACAATCATAGGATTTACAAGGCACATTCCCACGGTGGTGGGAAATGGTTAAGAAGGTGAAAAACTTGGTTTTGTGCACTTGTTGAACTATATAAGTTTAGGTCTTTTTATTTGGTACATTGGGACTTAATTGGACTTGTTTAAGGTGTGAAATCAGCTTAAATTGAGGTTAGATTAATTGAGTAAAAGTTAATTTAGTTATGGATTGTTAATTGAGGTAATTACTTAAGGAATGTGTGGTTAGTAAATAATGTGTCTAATGTTGAAATGTATGGTGTGTTCAAGGATGAATATGTCCTTATGAACATAAAAGTTTTTCAAAGGATTTATGTGATGTGAATTGAATATGATTGTTTGCGAATTGAAAATTTGTGTAATTATTTGTAATGTGTAAATACATAATGCATTTGTTGGTACATTATTGCAAAATGTTTATATTCATGAGGTATGTTAAGTTGTTGGATGTGAATGGATATGTTCAATTTGAGAAAAATGGAATAAAGACATATGTTATACATTACATCTTTTGCAGGTGATTCTAAAATCTGAAATGTTTTGTTTTAAAACTGCCAAGTCCTATTCGTGGGTAAATAAGTATGCCTAGAAGGATCTATAGCTGCTCCTGTAACCAGACACTAAGGTGTCTTCTGTTCTTTGAAAATAATGTGTTTGATGCAAATAATGTGTTTGATGAAATGTCTATTCTTTGAAAAAATGATTTCAGTTCTTTATTTTCAGTTCTTTTTTAGTATGAATTTCATAATTTTAGTTCTTTTACTTCAAATATGATATAACTTACATTGATATTTTTGTAATGCATTATGCTTAGATTATAGTATAATATGATATTCCTTGGTTCTTGAAAGACATTTATATATGAGCAAGTGAAATGGAGGAGGGATTGAAGAGAGATTGCTGATTGGTGCAGTGGACAGGTATTAGCCAGGTTGCACATATGTATATACATACAAGTGAAGAACACACTTCTATGCTTGAATACTAATCCATAGTGATTGGACTATGAGATTTACTAGCTTCCAATTCGCGTAGGGCTATAGTAAGGTTATATCGTTATTATTTTAAGGATTTTGTTAATAAAGTAGGAGATTAAAATATTAAGAGACATAAAGGCAGTACTAGAAGTTATTATTTAGTTCTTTTTTATTATGAATTTCACAATTTCAATTAAAATGGAAGCAAAGAAGTGGAATACATGGTTGTAAAGAAGGGAAGGGAGATTGAGTAATTTCTACTTACCATTTAGGAGAATAGACTTGAGCTACATAGAGATTAGAGGAAAACAATGAAGAGGGATGAAAAAAGATGCTTGTGATGTTGAAGAGGGATACAGAAGGATGATAATTATGAGTTTTGCTTATTAGGTGTTTAATTAATAATTAACTATATTATAGTTTTAATATAATTAATTTTATATAGCGTAAATTAAATTATTTCATTAATAATTTTTTGAAAAGGAGATGAACCTCAAAGAGTTACTTAAGGCACAACTACTTCTACATGCCAACTTCAGGCTATCTCAGAGATCTATTTTTATTCAATCATTGTTAAAAACTAATTAGAGAATTCGTGCAGCCCTATTGAATTGAATCCAAGCCTGAAAAGGACACAACTCATGGTAGGTCAAAATTACTTGCATTTCAATTCAACTCAATAACAAACAGGACTTAGTGAGCCTTGCGTTGTTGAATAAATTTATCATCATACCTTCTTACCGTTTTTCCTTCCTCTACTTTTTTTATACTTTTTTATTCCGTTAATAATTCCCGTCTTCTTTATCGATGGGCATTGGTGAATACTATCGCGCATTTTATACCGTCGCTAAAGTCCATCGCAAAATTTTCAGAATGATTTCCCTCTATTTTTAGCTATAGATATTACTACCGTCGCAAATTTGATAGCGTTGTCGTAAGAGTAGCATAAACACACAAAGATGAAAATGGGAAATATTAATTCAAAGGATGTGATATTAATTTCAGGTTGAAATATGCCACCAAAGAGAAAACAAGATATAATGTGACCAAGGTTTAGACCACGATATAGTTACTGTCCAAGTGAAGCATCACATTCTGCAGTTGCAACCGAATAAGATGTTGTACCTCCAGCTATTACTACATTTACAGATGAGGCATTACCTTCCATACCTGCTACTACACCATCTAGGGGCAAACGATGCGGATGACGGAGGCGACCTCCAGCTTAGAGCTGAGGGAGCTGATGGAAGAACTTATATCACAATTATCAACAATTTGTAAGTGAAAATATATGAAACACCATATATTTATAATTAAGTTATAGGTTTAAATTTAAAAATGGTATAAAATTAATTGTTTTAATATTATGTTGATTCCGTCTAGACCATGCTCAAGAAACATGATATCTAAATTCAAGGAGAAGATTGATGTTGAGGAATATATATGGAAGAATATCTCTCAGGTGATAAATGAATTTTAGTGTAAGGAGTTTAAGGTTTAAAAAAATAATTTTTTTGTTTTAAATTGATTTTTATACATTTATTAGATAAATATTATTACACTATAAATACTTATCATATGTTTTTCCTTTTATTTCAGAAAGAATTTTTTGGGATTCTGAATTTGACACGATCATTTATAAAGTATGGGAGAGGCGAGCACGTACACGTTATCAAGACTTTGTTGGTGCGATACACTTTGTAGTTCACTAATAATATTTTTATTCTGATGCAGGAAAAGTCTATGGGCACGAAGCCTACACCCTGTCAACTCTTGTTGTACACTCATACTAAAAAGCATGTTGGTGTGACCTTCTTTAACACCCTATATAGAGAACTAAATGTATGTGAAATTTATGTTTTAATATTAATGTTTAATAATTATTACTTACTATCATAAACATTGTCTTATGATAGGACTAAATACAAGAAAGTATTCAACGACAGTCTTAACAGTCTGATGATGTTAATGAGACTCAACCTATCTCTATGCAGTGGGTGATAGGGACTGTTGTGGAAGGATATTCGGCTTATGTTCATTTGCGAATACATGTTATTCGCAATCCTCCACGTCTAGTACAGCAACATCTAGTAGGCGGTCGACAACCAATGAAGTCAATGAGCTTCAGAGTACAGTGCAGACATTGGCAACTCAGTTACAACAGTCGATGGAGTATATAGCTCATCTCCGTAATGAGATGGATGAGTTGAAGGGGAGGCATAGCATCTCATCGCAGCAATCAGAGCATCCGTGATCACCAAATGAATAGCGTATTTGTAGTCATTTTATATGAATTACAAATACTTATTATGTACAAAATAATTTTTTATTATCAATTTTACTTTATATCATCAATTAACTTTCTGTTTTAACAAATTAAATGTTGAAATAAATCAAAATATTATCAACAGATAACTCATAACTATTTAAATTATGCATCAATCATAACATCATCAAATAAAATTTAATGCAGAGATATCTTAAAAATAGTTTTTAGTAAATTTACTGATGGAAAAACAAAGTTCGTCGGTAAAATCTATCGATTTACCGACATAAAACAAATAACTGTCAGTAATGACAATATGAATTTACCGACGAAATAACCAAATCTATCAGTAATTTTTCCGATGGACAAATCTTCTCCGTTGGTAAATTTACCAACCAAAGATAACACAGAATAATCGTTGGCATATTCACAGATGGTACACAAAATTTTTGTCGGTAAATTTGCGACAGACATTCTGTTGTATATACTGATGGTACACAAAATTTTCGTCGGTATAATTGCGACGGACATTTTGTTATTTGTCACAAATTATTACCTACAATCGTATTTCCGATGCCTTGATCCGTTGGTAAATTTTGTCACTAACTTAACTTTTCGATAGATATTTCGTCGGTAATTTTCCTCACTAAACTCTATTTTTCTTATAGTGCAAGAAAAAATCTTAAATGGGAAGATGTTATCTTCGTGATAAGAAAAAAGATATAACGCATAAACATAGGAGAAGACACCAAGCATGAAACTATAAACAAATCATGCCAACCACTAATATAGCAGACGATTAGGGTTATCGTGCGAAGGAGAAGATTCCAAGCTGCAGATGACTAAAGATATCTCTCGCATGATGGAGAAGAAGCCAAGCTTCATTAGGGTTATTAATAGATGGCGAGGGAATAGGAACAATAAGGGATTTGGGTTCTTTAGATATTTTCTAAATTTTTGGGCAATTTAAGTTAATTAAATTAAATTAAATTATTTTTAGTCAGAATTTAAAATAAAATAAAAATTCACTTAAATAATAGGTGGTTCTCTCATGTTACATGACGTCTGAAGTCTAAGTGTTCGTTTGATTAAAAATATATAATATGTGTTATATAATAGACATAAACTTATCTTTTTTAATTTCAGCCTATTCAAGTTTATTTTAAACGGTTTATAAATATTACATTATATATATATTGTATTTTAATGAAAAAGTTAAAATCTAATTTATATTTTTATTCAAAAAAATAATTACTTTTCTTATCTAACAATTTATAGTTTTTTATTTATGCGAAAATTGGGACCATAACTTATATTCTTATGGGATGGTTCATTTTTTTTTATGAATCTAAACCTAATCTATCAACATCAGTGACAATGAGTAGTTAACAAGTCTTTGGAGTAGTTAACAGTGATTTGGTCCTTTTTGTTAATTACGGTAACATTTTTCAGTATACACCATCAGTCTAAAATAATAAGCATGTTGTTAAGAGTTTGATTGGTGATATTGAATATTAAGTACATTTCATTAAAAGAAACTTTAATTTCTTAAAACTAATTTTTTTTTCTCACTAAATATTTTATGAAGGTTTCAACTATAGAAAAGTACATTTAAACTATCCATATCTAAATTAATCCCTGCTCAAATTAGATAGGTCTCTTACGAAAGATAAAGTTCTGACATCGAATTTTAATAACTACATATATGAGAAAAATTTGAACCTACGATCTCAATTAAACCAAGAAAAAAAAATTCCTTATCATCTTACTTATGCCTTAATTCAAAATTTGTTTATTTTCGTTGCAATCGTTGGTTAGCTGCATTCCCCATATTACGAAGAGATGCATACAAATGCTGGCCTGGCCCAGCTAAGACGTGTGCGTGGTGGTGACGATTGTTTTCCTTTGGCACTGTCGTCCAAACAAGTTAGCAGAGGCTACCTGTACAGTCGCATGCCTCCCTTGCCCTTATCTGGACTGGACTCAAAACTGAAAAAAAAAAAAGCAAAAGAAAAAAATTTAATTGCTAATTTCCTTATTTTTACTTTTGTTTTGGTATTAATTTTGTAATGTAAAAAGAATCGCTTTTCATTGAATTGTTGTTAATGCATTAATATATATGTCGTTTGTGGGTATAATTAATCATAGATGGTGTCCTTTGGGAAACGCTTTTGCAAGCCCATGTGGGCTGCTTCTCCAACCAAATTCCACATGCAATACGACACAAAGTGTACAAAACTATGCATCCTCCCCCTGTGACCCCTCCAATATCAGTCACTCATGTGTCTTCCTTCCGTCTGTTTGGGTTTCATAGTGCCTTCTCTTTTCTAGTACTTGCAAGGGAAGTTAGTCCCTCTTGCTGTAGGATTCTCCCAACTTACATCACTTTCTCGAAGCGTATGTTTTAGGCAACACCCACCGATTCTTGCCTTGTAATTTGAGAATAAATAGAAAGGAAGTTTCTCACTCGAGGAAGAAAGACTTCTTTTTATTCATTCCTTGGAACATCGAAAATTTAGTAGACAAAAAGTAGTGTTAGTTTCGGATTTGGCAGGGTGCTTTTGTCTTCCCATTTTCGCAGATTACATATCGATAAAGGGTTTTCCTTTGAGGATTACCTGGGTATCTTTCTGTAGAAAGCTGTTTGTAGTTGATCCGGGAATGTAAGTTCGGTGTAAAGATGACTCCTTTCGGTGGTTTAGGTATTGGTTTGAGTCTAGTTTTTGGTTGCCTTGGTCTAGCGCTAGTGGCTGAACTTTACTATTTGTTATGGTGGAAGAAGAGAATTGCCAACAGAGAAATTGAAGACCAAGATTACAGCAACAACTACGCAAAGGAGTTCTTTCACTTGGTCTGCCGGCGGAAGCCTTCTTCGTCTTTGCATAGCCGCAACAACGCTCAAGACAGTATTAGGGACTCTGAAGCTCGTGGCCAAGAGCCAGACCTGGAATTGGGGGCAGTGAAAGTTTGTGGCGAAGAAAGTGTGGAATCAGAGCTCAAGAGGCTGCACAATCTTGCAGGACCACCAAGATTTCTGTTCACAATTAAAGAAGAAACCAAAGAAGATTTGGAGTCCGAGGATGGCAAATCTAGAGGTGATAGGAGTAGAAAAGGGTCAAGAACGCGAAGCTTGAGTGATATAATGCTCACTGTTGACAACCCATTTCACAGTCCTTTAGCTTCTCCAGCCTTGAAGTCTCCTCCATTAAATCCTTTGGATTCTTATCACCGCCATGGATTCAATCCTCTTTTTGAATCATCAGCGGAGGCAGAGCTTAACAGGCTTAGATCTTCACCACCTCCGAAATTTAAGTTCTTGAGAGATGCAGAAGAGAAACTTTGGAGGAGATTAATGGAAGAAGCTGATAAAAGGGCATCGAAGAGTTATGGTTCTCAAGTTAAGGCTGTTAATGTAACACCACTAAGTGAAAACACCGAAGGGTCTTTTTTAGGCTTCATCGTTGGTACTAGAACCAAAGAAAGAGAGCTTCTTCATCTTCTACCTCAATACCCTTCGGGCTCTTCTCAGGTACTCCCACTGGCTTCTTCACCTACATCATTCAAAACACTAGAGAAGAATGACACTGTTCATTGATCCAGATGGGTTACGTTATGGGTTTAGCTGGTTGATTCCCATATGTCAATTTTACTTTTTTAAAACGGATACTTGTGTATTTAAAGTTCTGATCCTTTCGCTTCCTTGTTTAAATTTACGAGTCTTCGCTTAAACATAGCATGGCCATAATCTGCGACAGTTGTTAGGCATGGAATGGAACCTCGAGCATTCCAAAGCAAAACTGACAGACAAACTGTGTTTACTGTCGTTGAGATGCTTGTGGGGTAACCGTAATACCCTATTCCTATACTAACCAACTTGGGACTGACTGTTAATGGAGTAATTATCAATTTTTCACCATTGAAAGAGCATAACGGGTCACACTTTTGTTTGGGATGTTTTTTGAACCCTGTCAGGAGAAGTTCAGTTGTTGACATAAGAATTAGTCGGCCTCAGTGGTCTATAATTCAGTGTGAATAAGATTTAGTTTCCTAATGGACTCCATTCCACGGAAAGTAAGTACGTACGTACATTCCCTAACGCGTTAAGCTCTAAATGGCTTCCAGCTAATGCTGTTGATTTTAGGCATTGTTTTTTCTAAGAAGGAAACTTTCTATTTGTTCTGTTTCTACTTTCTACGATTTACAGCTGTGTGGCAATGCTTTTCTCTTGTATTTACTTGATATCGTGTGGAAATGTTAAACCAGGCGTTGAAATGTTTGTGCTACTCGGAACTTTTTGCGCTGTTTTCCTTCTTCAAGTTGTTGGAGTATGAAAACAAGTTTTTTTTTTTTTTTAGTTATTCACGAGGTGTTTTAAGAGGGTCCTAATTATGAAAAGATACCTTTAGATCATTTACTTCTGAATCAATTCCGTAATACGAAAACAAGTTTTATCATTGTAGATTTGAGAATATGTTTCCCTTTTAGTCTATAATTAACTACGGAAACTAATAAATACAGAAATGAGACATGATGATGATGACGCTGAAGAGAAGGTCAAATAAACGCCGCTCGGGGCAGGTCTGTTTCAACTTTGAAGAAGCTGAGTTTAAGCGCCTGGGAGGTTTTGCCTAAGCAACAAGAAACGTCATTTTCATCACGCGATTCGACCGAAAAGCTGCCCCCACAAAGAAAGGTATGTGATTGACGGAAACTATTTAAAATTTGTAAAACATGACTGATTTTGGATAATTCAAATTCAAATCGGCAGACACAACACAAAACGTTTTCAGGCAAGTTATGGCATTGGGGGCTGGCTTCATGTGAGGCCAGACCAGACCCAAGAAGTGGTCCACCCAATGTGGAAGTCGTCAATTCACCGGACCCATCCCATTAGAAACCACCATATTACTTAAAATACTCTGTCTCTTCCCACAGAAGCTATTATACTCGATCTTGTGTTTATGGTTTGAAGTTCAATTGGCACCTAATTTCTATAATAGATAAGTTTACTTGAGGTGTCATTTAAAGCTACTTGCAAAGTATAACCAACCAACATTAGAATTAACTTGCGTTTACGCATTAACAAAAATTGAACTACCATATAAGCAATTTGACACTGCTTCTATGTGCTTAATGAAGCAAAATAAAAGCAACTTGCGATTATATTATACAAATTAGGAATGGAGCGAGAGCCTTTTTTATCCGAGGGTATACACTTGCTACATTAAAGTCTACAAATAGTATTAGAAATAAGCCAAAAAACAAAACAGAAGAAGGATCAATCATGAAATTACTAGAGTTGATAAAGCTTGTCCAAGTCTTTTTAGGCAGAAAACTAACATGAACATGATAACTATCACTACTCAAAAAGCTTGTGTAATCTCACAAAAGAATGATCACTCATAATATACAACAAATTGATTGATTCTAGATTTCTTAATAAAATTAATTAAATACATTCTTTATCTTATATATGTTTCTATAATTAATTAAGATACTTAAACAAATACATGAGTACTTATTAGAGAAGAAGTTTGCTGAATTAACCTGATATAAAAATTATATATGAAACATTGAATGTATGTCTAAAAGAATTGTCGTTGTGATGATTATATAAATAATGCTTTGACTTAAGACTTCTAGAGTATCTCAGATACATATGATTATATTTTTGATATTACGTATGATATATGCTAGTCAAAGGTATTTACTTGGTAGTCATTAGATATAACATAAATTATATAGATGTAATTGGGTTATCAATAAAAGATTCGTCGCCTAAAGTAATTAGGAAAAATATTCATTTGTTATCGATTAGTATTGATTGAAATAATCTTTAGGTGAGGAGGAATGATAATTTGAAAAATAGTTTTAAAATGTCATTAAAGGAGCCAATGACTAATGTTGGAAAACTAATATGATTGAAATAAAATAAAGTAGAACTTAATTTAATATTTTATGTTTAAGTTAGAATATAATAATGATTGAATTATACAGAAAGATTATGAGTACAAAAGTTAGTTAAAATCACTTTAATATTCATAATATTTGGGTGTCATAATGTGTTACTAGAAGTAAATCCTAATCTTATATAAAATTTCTTAAATATAAAATTAAAGATAAATCAAATGAGTTTAATTTATCTAATTGTAAATACAATTTAAGATTATGTTTATATCCATTGTCAGCATATTTAGTAATTTAATGAGTAACACACAAAGAATGATTGAAGAGAGAAACATATAATTTAATCAAATTGAACTTAATTTTAAAGTTTATAAACTCAAATATAAGATATTTGATAAATAAGGACTAATATTAAATACTAAATCTTATTTTGATTTAATTTATATTGAATTAGAATTAGAACTAATTATAATTATAATTGTAAATTAAATATCAAAAAGTTTAAACCTTATTATAAATAAGGTTAGACTTTTAATGAATCGGTACTTTTGACTTATTTATCTCAATATCACTCGGAGAGTTCTTTCAACTTATTTGTGTTAATATCATTAGAGACTAAATACTTATGCGACTACGGTGGTTATGATTTATTTATTTCAAAAATCTGTTTCAGAAAAGATGTAGGAAAAAAGAGATTAAATTTTACAATAAAGTATAATTTATGTTTCACATTTGACTATATTTATGCATTAATCAAGTTATATATCAAGTGATCATAATATTCAAGAAATCATTAAAAAATTATTTATTTTATTATGCATAAAATAATATCTCATTCGAATTTCCTAAAACATGCAAAGCTTCTCTTTTGTAGGTGAGAATGCCAAGTTTGCTAAGTGTTAATATCTTAAAATAATTTAGCCCTTTTGGAAAGTAATTTAACTAACAAATGGAAGCATCCTAGAAATAAAAGCCCAGTATATATTTAGCTAGAGAATTCATTGGCAACAAAAAAACCAGGGATTTGAGAAGCAATATGTTGAATTCATAGAAGTCTAAAATTTGAAAGTTGAGAAAATGATGGAAGATAATCAACAAAAACATGGCTAAGTGGGCTGAAAGTTAAATAGTTATAAGAAGTCTAAAACATAGAAGTTAAGGAGAAAGTGGCAGGTAGTTAGGTAGAATAGGTAGAATGTAGGGAATGGGAAATTATAGGGAAAAAAATGCTTAAGGATGAGATGATTATAAATTCACTAGCACCTAGATGATAACAACAAACACAATATTGAAAACATCAAAACCAATCTCTAAAGAGAATAATCAGCCTACCTAAAAAATACTTTGTTATTTTTCAGCTTTCTTTACATTATGAATTCCTCATTCTTATTTCAAATTCTCTTTTATTGTTATGATTCCAATTTTGTTTCAATCAATTAGTTTCTTTAATTTAGATCTCACTTTAACACATTCTATCATTTTTGGTCCATTTTTAAGTTTTCTAAAGCCCACTTATATTGTCAACTAGAAGTCAAGTATAAATTATGGGAGAATTCCTCCCTAGCACCCCATATTAACACTAACAATTTGGCATGCCCAGTGAGACTATGATACCATGAATAAGGAATGTAATAGAAATCACTATGCCTCTAGCCTTAGAGGAAGAATTTCCTACAATAGTAGGGATGACGCTTTTGTATCCTAAAAGGTATAGAATCTCAACAAGGCAGCCTCATCTTTAACTAACATTCCTACTGGCAAGAACTCAAAATTGCCACAATAGAATGAATTTGTTTGCATAAATGAAATTTTAGAGTTAGAGACTACTATGACCTCTACGGTCAATACAATTAACATATTGACAGAGAAAGTTAATAAATCGTCTACCACTTTGATACAGTTTAATGGGTAGAATTCTTCTACTTTAGTAAAGTAAATCTTTGAAGGACTTGGGGGGAATCTTGATCCCAATGTGGTAGAAGTTAGAAAGTATACTTATCTTCCAGTTACATCATCTATAGATGAAAGATATGTCCCTCCTCATAAAAGAAAGGATGTTCCTGTGACACCTCTGTGCATTAATCCTAGAAATAGCCAATAAGTAGTCAGAGGCAAGTATTTGGTGTGGAGGCTGAAGCTAATGAACCATAATACAATTTTGAGGGGGAGGGTTAACATTGTAGTTGTAAAACATCATCATATTATTCTCCCATTATAAATGAGATTACAAGTCATTATGGAAGCCATCAAAGAAGCTATTCAGGAATTGTAAGGGAGTGGTTTAAGACAACTTGGCCACTCAAAATTTCGTAAGCCTTACATGGAAAAAATTTATCATAACAATCCTTATCCTCCTAGTTATAAAATTATTGGATTCAACTTATTTTTGATGAAGATGGTCAATTGATCATTGAGCACATCACTAGATTCACTATACAATGTGGAGAATTAACCAACTATGAAAAATTCAACAACGTTGAGCTAAAGCTATTCCTAAATTCATTAACAGGTACATCCTTCTTTTGGTATGCTTTATTGCCAAGAATTCTAAATTTTTAAGGCTAAAATAGAAAGATCATTTCATACTCAGTTTTTTAAGATTAATCCTGAAGTTATTATAGCTAAGTTGTCAAGGGTCACTTAGAAGAGTTATGAGAATATTGACATCTTCATCACTCATTTCATTAAAATGAGAAGTTGATGTTAGAATGTACTCCCAGAAACTAAATATATGAAGTTAGCTCAAAGTAGTCTAGACATTAAATTGTGGAAGAAATCACAAGGCATAAAACTTCACGATTTCTATGAATTGGTGGCAAATGTCTTTGAATACGAAGAAATTCTTAGGGAAGAAGGACATCAAAAGAAGAATTTAGTAGGCATTTATGTTAAAGAGGTGAATTCTTACGATTCAATAATAGTCAAAATCAATATCTCTAGAACTTGTATTTATCCCTCTTTGGAGAGTAAGTGCCTGAAAGGCAAAAAAAAAAGGCTCCACATTAGATTTTTGACACCCCCAAAACATAGGATATCTTTAATTATTTATCATAAGAAAAATTCATCACCTTACTACTAAAGCATATAATTCCTATAAAAGAACAGATAAGAGGTAGAGACTACTGCAAATATCACAATTCTTAGAGCCGTCAAACAAATTTATATTAAGGGTTAAAGAATGTGGTTCCCAAGACCAAATCAATAAGGAAATTATATTGTTCATTAAAGTTGACCAAACTATATTGATAAATGAAGACCCATTCTTGCTAATGGTAATTGTTAATGCCACCGAATTCAACTTACATCTATTGTTAGATGTTTATAAGAAATTGAAAATTATGGAAGATGATTTAATATTAACATCAAATTCACGAACATGTGTTTTTTATTTCTAACTATAATACTAACTTTGGGAATGAGGGTCAATGACTTCCTAGAACCTAATAGAAGTTAAAATTTTAGGAAAAAATAACCAAACAAAATTCATTCACATTTATAGGCAAATTTAGAAGCCACGAATTCTTAATTTTTAGTACAGATAACCTAGATTTATAATGCCCCCATCCTGGAAATGACAGTGAGTAAGACACCCAAAAAATCTAGTGCCCTTAAGTTGAACTAAAAAAATGAAAGATTCAGTGACATAGGTCCATTCCTAAGATTAAGAAAATTAAACCATTATTGTTAAAATCACCAACTTCAAAAAAGTCATCCTTTGTAAGACTTATCTTCTTTGAGGAAAGAACTATAGATCCTAATAATAAAAAAGGATATGTAGAAGTCATTAGTGAAAAATTAGGCAACACAAAAGAGAATACTAAGTTTCATAAGCAGTTGGCCTATTTTTAGAGCCATAATAAGGATTCCAATGAATCCATTACGATTTGAGAAATTCCAATTCAAGTACCATATACAATTTCTTCCATAAAACTACCTTCTTCATTTGGAAAATCTTTTTCAAATAAAGCAAAATCCCTTCTTAGGTAAGGAGAATCTAGGATGTCATCATTGGCAATAGGATTGAGAATTCCAAAAAAGGTGGTGTTGGAAGAGCTAGTTGATGTTATGACACAACATATAAGACCTATATATATTAAAACTTATATTAATAGAAGGCTAACTTCAAGAGTTTTAATCGATAATAGGTCTGTGATAAACATTAGACTGACTAAAATGATGTTATATTTGGGAGAAGACAATTCATACTTGACCCCAATCTAAGAATACATTGTTAAATTTAATGGTGAAACTACTATAGTAAGGAATTCTACCTATAAATATTATGGTAGGAGGAAAGACTTTATTAACTGCTTTCTTGGTTATTGACACTCATGTCAACTACCAAGTCTTGTTGGGGTAAGATTGGATCCACTCCAACTATTGTAGCCTATTGTCTCTTCATCAACTTTTACTTTTATGGAAAGGAGATGAAGTAGAAATCATTTGGTTGATTCACAACCATTTTTTATACGATGGATGCTAAATTCTATAGAGATCATGTAAAGTTAGTTCAAATTTAGAAACTGTCTTATTGTAATAGAAGGAAAGAAAATATAAAAATAGAGTTATATTCATAAAATCAACTACCATTATGCATGCTCCTAGGCTGATGAAGTTCCCATTATAGAGGAACTTAATGCATGAATTTTCATAAAATGAAATAGCAGCAACTGCAACCATTGAGATCAAATATTGAATACAAAAAATCTTGGAGAATTCTAAAGAAATAAGTAGATGTGATAACGTAGAACTAGTTTTTGAATAAGAAGAGGAACCACAAATAAGGGACGATTGTGTACAAGAGTTGAAATTCGTTACCGAAAAGTTTGATAAATGTGGGAGCCAAAAATAAGAACAATTAGAAGAAGTGAATCAGTAAAATTATGTGGATTCTTTATTAGCAAAACTTAGTTTCAAAGATAAAGTTAAAACTAGTGAAACTCTTGAAAGAATTTGAAAACTGTTTTACTTGGGACTATATTGAAATGTGAGAGTTAATAAAAGGTTGGTGGAACACAGACTTCAATGAAGCCATAATTTTTCCTTCATAGTTAACTTCTTATGTGGTGGTCCAAAGAAGTTAAACTGAAGAGTAAAGAAGAAGTTGAAAAATTATATAAGGCTAGTTTCATTAGACCAGCTAGATATACTTGATGGTTAGCTAACATTATGCTTGTAGATAAGATGGAAAAATAAATTTTTGTTTTGACTTTAGGGATTTAAATGCAGTTACTCCTAATCATGTATACAGAATGCCAATTACAGATTCTTTAATAGATGTAATGGTTGGACATTCTTTATTTTCTTTTATGGACTATTTTTCTAGTCATTCAAATATTTTTAGGTATCCAGGGTCAACAGTGATATTTAAGTGGGTCGTGATGCCTTTTGGTTTAAAGAACGTAGGAGCCACTTATCAATAGGCTATGAATGTTATCTTCCATGATTTGGTATAAAGTACTTTGAAAGTTTAAGTAAATGACATTATTGGAAATAAAAAAGAGTACGAGTTATATCCATGATTTATGAGAAGTCTTTTATAGGATAAAAATGCACAAATTGAAGTTAAATCCCATAAAGTTTGATTTTGGATTAAAAGTAATTGACTTATTTCGTGAGTTGGTCAATTATGTAATAACTGTAAGTGTGCAACGTAGCTGTAGCTAGTACCTGAACGTACGGGTCGATCTCACGAAGACGATGAATACTAGTAATTACCGTTCCTATATTATCTAGCCTATATATTCATTTTAGATTTTTAATAAAAAGAAAATAAAATTAAAACAATTAAAGAAATAAGAAATGATAATGAATGCAAAGACAGTGGAATTCACTTAAAAACTATCATTATTTGAAATTAGTATCTAGTTCAAATCCTCTTAAACCCTTAACAGATTGATCTTTTATCATGCAATTGTTTTATTAATGTATTAGACTGTGGAGACTTTTATAATATGCTAATGATTAACCTTGAGTCTATTAACAACTGATACTTTAGGTTAGATCTTATAAGATTGCATTACCGATTTATGAGTCCTTCTATTAGGTTTGACCTTAATCTGGAAGATTTATATCATCCTATCTCTGAGGTTGCAGTCATCTCCTTCTAATTACGGTAGATCTATTCACACTAGGTTTCTTAATCTCTACATATGAAATTAAATTATGATATAATGTTCTTGAGTTATTAGAACATAAATAAAATGCACAATTAGATCATAATATCTCAAACAACTAATTGTATTAATAAAAGAATCAAATCATATCAAATTATTAACATAAGGTTCATCTAACCTAAATAATAATTGGATGTTTAGTTATACATGATTAAATAAGAAATAAAATATACATAAACAAAATACTAATAAAAAACAATGGGTTCATAATTATAAATCTCCCTAATTGTCTTCTATCAAATTTTCATGCAATGTAGAGGCTTGATCTTGTATTTTGATGAATCTTTCAACGGTTTTTTTGTGTTTCCATTTCTCTAGACCAAAATTGCACCTAAAGAATGAGTTCTATGTCTGGAATAGCCTCCTTAAGTCTTCTCTTTGACTCCTATTGATTGTCTCCTCTTTCACCCCCCAAAATGTCTCTTTATAACAAAATTTAAGGTTCTAGGGAGATGCATAGTCTTGCATCTCTTGCATGACCGTGCATCATTGAAAATTACAAGAATCACGACAATACACGCTTGAGGAAGTGCACAGTTTTATGCACGATCGTATATCCTTTCTACACTCAAATCATTCAATTTCTACCTTGATCTCGTCTGAATTCTTCTCCTTTTAGTCCATGAAGGCAATTATCATCTGCATAGACACTTAGAAGAAATTGAGTTATAAAATATCAAGCAAAATACATCAAATATAGGTAGTAAAATATAATCAAATATCCATCTATTGACATCCCCGCACTTAAGTTTTTTCTTATCCTTAAGAAAAACATAATCAAAATTATAAATTTACAACATCAATCCATCATCAATCTCAATCTGTCCATTTATATTATACATCATCATATCCTATTGAATCATATTAACACACAATTAGAGTCAAGTTAATCCTAAAATTAACTTCATAAGAAATATTAATAATAATCATGTCAATAATTGCATTGAAATCAAAATCATATCTCTTTACACCCTCACTAAGATTTCACTCAATGCCCTCGAATGTTTAGGGTGAAAAGTATCAAACTCTCAATCCATGCATAGTAGAATTCTTACCATATGCTTGCAATAAAATCACGTCTCCAACACTTATGTATAAACTAAAAACAAAAATCAAAAGGTCTTTGTATATATTGTAATATAATTTAGGTACATTATGATTGGGATAATAAAAGGAGTTAAGGAAATTTACTTAAAGAAATAGTACAAGACTTATTTATAAGTATACATAGGTCCTTTCAATGCAACTTCATTGGTACCATAAAATTATTTTTTTCTTTCTTTTCTTTCTTCCATTTTTGTTTCAATATTCCGATTAGGACCATAATTCAACAACTATTAGACCTTTAACAAATTTCAAGTCTCAACAAGTAAATAATGTAAACAACCTTCAAGGTTTAAAGCAATAAAAAGGTCTTTGAAGAAAAATAGGATCAAGGTTAATTTGTGAGTTTAATCAATGAAAAAGGTTAAGGCTCAACTTGGCTATTACTAAAGGTAAATTTTAAGGTATGATGATTAGGTTAAAGCAAATTGGTGAATCTAAGTGCTTTCATCATATCAATGCTTATAATTCAATAAATATGGTCTCAACAAGTAAATAATGTAAACAACCTTCAATGTTCAAAGCAATAAAAAGGTCTTTGAAGAAAAATAAGATAAAGGTTAATATGTGGGTTTAATAAATGAAAAAGGTTAAGGCTTAACTTGGCTATTCCTAAAGGCAAATTTTAAGGTATGGTGATTTCAAAGAAGTAGGCTAAAGCAAATTGGTGAATCTAAGTGTTTTCATCATATCAATGTTTATAATTCAACAAATATGGTCTCAACAAGTAAATAATGTAAACAACCTTCAAGGTTCAAAGCAATAAAAAGGTCTTTGAAGAAAAATAGGATAAAGGTTAATATGTAGGTTTAATCAATGAAAAAGGTTAAGGCTCAACTTGACTATTCCTAAAGGTAAATTTTAAGGTATGGTGATTTTAAAGAAGTAGGCTAAAGCAAATTGGTGAATCTAAGTGCCTTCATCATATCAATGCTTCTAATTCTACAAATATGGTCTCAATATGTATAATGAAAGCAAGTTTTAGAATTATCCTACTATACATGAT
>JANSVB020000183.1:3213442-3231717 GCA_025504935.2 Erythroxylum haughtii
GTCAGCTATGACAAATGCAACAATTACATTTCACAACCCCATTCAACTCTCACACACAAACCATATGAAGCATATGTCAATCCGAAACAATCACTCATACAATTATCCCAATCAAATCACAAGAGTGAATCTTTCAAGCAAATCTCTACCTCATTTTCAACATACTCAAATGACTCAACCATTACAACTCCAGGAAGATGCATGAATCATAAACAACTTTTCAATACAAATGCAATTCTTCCTTGGTACATTTATTTTAAACAATTTTTTTCTTTATTTTCTTTCTTTTCAATTTTCTTTTCTTTTTCCCTTTTTTTTGTAAAAATTAAAATAAAATACATCAACATGGGAATATAACCATCCCTCACATATATACACCCCCACACTTAGAATTTTGTACATCCACAAACTCACCAATCACAAATGTTCCACTAACTTTATAGCTTGGGTAAGACATTTGGTTAAGTTTAAAAGCATAAAATGTGAATTATACAAAAAGAAAGGTATAAAGCTCAAAGGGGCTTATCAAAAAGGAAGATCATATAATGGGTAGACTACTTGACTAATGTAGTTTGGAAAAGCAAAGAATTCCTAATCATATCTATGTTAATGCATGTGATAAAAAAGTGGTCTCGAATAGAAATTCATGGCAAAATCAGGATATACATGTCATGAAAGTCACACATTAGCAAAAGGCAATGAGACTGATATAAATGTGTCAATCTAATAAGGCTCAAAATCACACCGACTTTGCCTACCACTAGTCATTACTTTTCTAAAGATAATGCATATCGACCAATCACAAGGGTAAAAAAATTTATGTTAAGGTTACTACGAAATTCTCTAGTCAATTCACACTCTAATCATAACTATATAATCTCAGAAGTAATAGAAAACGAGAAAATATTTGTTTTGTTTGTTTTATTCTCTCTCACATTTTGATTGAAAACTTAAAATAAGCAAAAACAAACCAATAAAGAATACATATGCATATAAAAAGAAACGCAAAAATGTAAAGAAAAGAAATTAACTTCCCTTGAGTTACCTCCCAAGAAGTGACATGGATATGGCTTGACTCCATACTTTCCTCACGTGACAAAATTATGATTTTCTAGTACTACAGTTAGCACCACTTCCATGCGATGTTGTTCCAGATAGGACCTTAGTTGATTATCATTCCCATTTAGCATCCTCCCCATTCTTAGACTTTCGATCTCTACTGAGCCCATGCTTTCTTGAAAGATCTCGAATGTCTCTTCACCTTTTTCCTACTCGTTTGATTCCTCTAACCTACTAGGTAAAAGTAAAGAATCATTCTCAACAACAAAATCGAACTCATTATTTACCTCGGAGCCAAAATATATAGCTTTTTCTGCCTCGAGCTCCTCCTAAACTTCTTCAACATAAGCAATTCTTTGAGGATTGACCTTAAAATTCTCAAACTTCTCATCATTCTATAAGGTTTCAGCACTAACGTCCACTAGGTATACCTCGGTTCCATTTGTGATTCTAGGTAGTCGATCCTCGCTGCCATCTCACCTATTTGGCTTGCCACATTTTGGTTTCTAGATGTTATGTGCCTCATTTCCTACTGGAACTGTTGCAACTACTGTTGTAGGCTCTATTGAAATTGGAGATTGTTAGCAATCACAACATTCATCAATTCTTCTAGAGATGTACCTGAGTTTTGACAAAAAACTTCTAGTCCACACAGGAATTACTGTATGTCCAGCAAACTATCATGGAGGTAATTTTAATGATTATCCCATCCATAATAAAAGTTAGGTTGATCAGTCCAATCATTATTATAAGATTGAGAATATGAGTTATAAAAGAAATTACTTTTGTCCATGAATTTTTTTCAAATTTTTTTGTAAGCACAAAATAGAAAATGAAAAGATTACAAAATAACTGAAAAGAAATCAATTATGAACAAATATATACAAAAAACTAATTAAATCACATTCAAAAACTAAAACATCGCACTCCCCTAGCAACGATGCCAAAATTGATAACGCATCGTAATGCTAGTCAAAATAAAATAACTAAACTACTACTGTAGTAATGTTGAGTCTAGATCGATCCCACATGGAGTATTCGGTTAGCTTATAAAATGAAATTAATTGATGTTAGGTAATGGGGTGTTTTGGATTTAATAAGAAAATAAAATAAACCTAATTAAAATAATTAAAAAAAGAAAAAAATGATAAAATTAGAGAATTCGGTAGGTATCCTATTCTTTGGTTCAATCTTGACCTACATCTTAATTAAGCATAATTCATTGATTTGTTATTCTTTTATCTCTCTTAGCAATTATCGGTCGTAGATTAACAACAAACTCTGTTAATCCTAGTTTTTCCTTAGGTCCTAGTTAATTACAAAGTGCTTGTTAATTAACCCAAACTATTAGGAAACCTAGAATAAGCTCTCTAAGTTTATCCGGACAGCTGCCTTATGAATCAGAAAAAATAGACCAATCTAGCTAATAATCACACAAGCTCAGATTATTTAACCTAGGTTATATTATCTTTAATGATTCGGAACCATTAGTTGCTACACATAAACCCTAAAAACAACGATTGCATATTGCATTCAATTTTAGCAATGGGTTTTCATGAAAAATGATTCAATAGAGCATTAAAATCATCATCATTCAAATGACCAATCAATCCATACAAGATAACATAATCAAATTCTAATGAGAGAAAGAAACGATAAAAATAATTAAAATGCTTAATTTGGGTCGTCGGTGTCGATGTCACCTCTAAACTGACGTCAAAAACTTAGCCTTCCATAGGTCTCCCAAGAAAAAGCTTCAGCCCCCACAAAATATGCCCCAGTTAAAACCGCCTTTGATTCTCTTCACTATTGCACGCTTCTCTCTACTGCCATTGCATTATTCTCCAGCTACTATTCACATTGATGCGACAAATAAACCTTATTGGACTAACTACCATTCACGCCTCCTTTTCTATCGCCCCTTCTTTACAACCCTTTTGCAATGTTAAACACTAGCGTTTAATGCTAGCTTTCATGTTCAACGCTAGCGCTAAGTGATGCTTTTGTTTTGGGTTGTGTTGATGTCATTTGTCTTTGTTTTAATCCACCTGCATGCATGTCATTTTGTCCTTCAAGTCCCAGCTACTACATGCGTTTTGCTCTCTTGTTATTTCTTCATTTTTCCAGCAAGCATTTTTAATTCTTCTTTTTTGTATTTTTATTTTTCTTGTCTTCTTTTTGTCTATGAATTTTCTTCTTCTTGCTCCATGAAGACAAGCGAAAATAAATCTAAAAAAATAGCCCAATTGTAGTTCTTTCGACTTACTTTAATTTCTTTACTTCCAAATTGTACTTAAAATCATAAATGAAGTAAAGTAAGTATCTTAAGCATTTTTGTATCATTGTTCGCTAAGTATAAATGATTAAATGTAACAATAATTAAACACATATCAGGGACATTTAAAATTTATAGATTCTTAAGGGGTAATGCCTATTGGTTAGATAGTTTAGAGAAAGAACCTCACAAGTGTTTCACTAATAGGAAGTATTTGAAGCCTTGTATACCTAAACTTTTTGAAAGGTTGGGGATAAAGGAACATAAGTGAATTATCAATACTCAAATAACATTAATTCAAAAATAAACATTCATAGATAAAGGTCAAAACTCACATAAAACTAACCAAAAGTTGATAAATTGAAATAAGGAAGAGAAGATCAAAGTTGGTCTAAGTAGAAGGACATAATTTTACCACATTAGTTATATAAAACTTTGTCCTCTTTGGCTTGTTAGACATGTTGTTTCCAAAAGTTAATTTCATCCTTTTACATTACCAATGACGTCCTATGTTTATAGATATATGCTTGACTTCATCAAAATCATAATTGAGTCGTTGTCTATCCTGCTTGAGAGCTTCTAATAAATTTGATAGTATGCTCATGATTTAAAGCATCATTTCTAAATAATCAAAATTATTTTTCAAGTCTTGAATTTTTGGCAGGAGATTCTTTCCTCTAGTTTCCTTTACATCATAATCAATTCGATGTCAGTATGAAAGGCATAATTTTTGGAGTACATGACCTTATCATAGTAAGACTTATCAAATAAATAAAAGACTTTTTTAAGTTTGCTAAGAAGTCCTCCAATAACAATAAGTTGAGTGATAGAGAAAATATATGATAGTGTACTCATAAAAGAACTACATTGAATTTTAGTAAAGAGCTATAACTCATATTATATAATGAGCCTTAAAGACGCCTTAACTCTTGATAGTTCCTTATAATTGATTGTTAATGCAGTACTAGAGGGAATGTCGGGAGAGAGATCTAAGAAACTTAGGTCGAAGACTCCTTCTGAAGTCGCTTTTATATCTAAACATCTTTTACCTATAAGACATAAAAGAATTTGTTAGAAGGCTAGCATATTAGCGTCTAGAGTAAAAGAGTTATTTCATTTCCTTCACCTCAACGATCTTTAGTTTATGAGAGTTCCTGGTTTTTGTATATTTTAGCTTAAGAGGAAAGTGCCAAGTTTTAAAGCTTTATCACCACTAACGACAAAAAATCTAGGCTTGGTATAGATGAGAAAAAGTTTACGATAAACAACCAAATACAATGATTAAGAATATTTTAATATGCTAAGCCAATAGGGTCTTTCGGAGAAGTCTTTAAAAGGGTTTAATTGATCCATGGACCTAGACCTCAGAGATAGCAAAACATTGAAGATTCCATTACGAGGCTTGCTACAAAATATAGTGGAAAGATGAAGAATAGGAAAATCAGGAAACTTAGGGTCAGAGGAAGGCATGCCTTCTTTTTCCCTAAGTTCAAGGAAGTAAGCAAAAGTACAAAGTTGAATCAACCATAGATATAAGTTAAGGCATTACAAGGGGAGATTGAACAGATATCCCCTTATGTTCTTATAGAGGAATCCCATGAAAATAAAACCTAAAGAAAATAACTTACTAAAAGCTGCAGCTGCATAAAAGGGAAGATATTTATGCGACTACTAATCAAGTATGCCTACACAACAGAGTCCAACTATGGTAAGTTTACAATTAGTTATGTAATGAGGATACTTACCAGATAACTACCATTTACAAATAATCAAGTAATCCCATTTAGAGTGGATGGTAAAGATTTATCTTATCCGTATGCATTGATAATTCAATTTGCTAGGCAGAAAGAAGAGGATTATGGTGTCTTTGAGTCGTACACCCATAAATTGACTATTTCAAGATTCACATAGTCCTATACAACTATTAATAAAGGTGTCTCATAGATAGTAAGTCTATCTATGGTTGAAGTTAGCCAACTTATATTATGCATCAATTCCATTAAGTTGACTATTCCTAGAAATCGATTATTAAAGAAGTTTAAGATAAGAGATGCTAATAACATGTTTTCTTTTTGGTTCAGACTGAATTTGTTATTAACATGACAAAAAATAAATTGGTCCAGTGGGACCTAAATGAACTTGATATGTACTTCATAATTGGGACGTTTAGAAGAAGTATAAGTGTTTATCAACCTTGAGTAAAAACACTTAAAAGCACTAAGGTCTAAAGACAATTGAAATCCTCCCTGATTATAAGCAGTCTGGTAAGAGAGAACATCTTTCATTGATATTAAAGCATGAACAAAAGCAAATATAAAGGAGCTATAAGAAGGACTCTAGAATTTTAAAATCGTAGATAAAAGTTTGAGTTGATATTTTATGAAATTCTTGGAAAGAGCTATTAATTGTAGAAGGCCATGTCTCTTCTAGGCTGACTGATATGAAGGGTATAAAGTACCCACCCATTTATCCTATTGATCTACATTTTTTAGCCATAGTCTTAAGGATTCAGGAGATTGAAATAAAACGAATTCTAAAGGAAAGTTCAATTTACTTACTTCTCTGAAATAGGATAGGGATGGGCGAGAAGAATCAGTAGGTGAAGGAACTTCAATAGTGAGAAGCAAACCATGTTTATGGTTGAAATGGAGAAATTCATCTACTTTGCTAAAAAAGGAATTAAAATGCTAGAATTTGTAGTCAACAAAACTTAAAAAGAGATTTTCTTTCTTTCTTAATAGATGGAAAGGTAGGGATTTCAAACGTGATAGATTTTGATGTGATCTTTAAGCCTGAATCTCTTAATATGTAAAAGATTATTTAAGATTTAGGAAGGCCCTCACAATGATGTCACTAGTCCTTCATTCTAAATTCTTTCTAATTCTTGTAATATGTGAAACCACTGGGTTAGAAGTCAGAATCCAATTTACAAAAGGCTAAGAGGATTTCTATGCCATATGTTTGGTTTGCACAACCAAACATACGTGGGGGACAATTGTTAATAGCTTAAAATAATCTAGCCCATTTGGCTTCATAAGCAATTCAACTAGTAAAAAAAGGTACTCCAAAAATAAAAGCCAAGTAAATATTTAGCTAGAGAATTCATTGGCAACATAAATCCAAGGATGTAGGAAGAAATATGCTAAATTTATGCAAGTCGAGAATGTAAAAGTTGAGAAAATAATAGAAAATAGTTAATAGGAACATAGCTAGTGGCTAGTTAGCTAAAATGTGGGGAAGTGGGCAATTATAGCAAAAAATTGATTAAGGATGAGAGGATTCTAAATTCACACACACAATAATATTGAATACAACAAAACCAATCTCAAGAGAAAATAATCAACATATCTAAAAAACACTTTGTTATTTTTCAAATTTTTTTACAATGCCAATTTATCCTTGTTATTTCAAATTTCCTTTTGTAGTTTATGATTCCCTTTTTTGTTTTGTTACATCCAATTACTTTCTTTACTTCATATCCCACTTCAACACATTTTAGCATTTTTAGTAGCTTAGAACTCCATTTTCTAAGTTCCTTAAGGCCCATTTATATGGTTGATAAGAAGTCAAGTACCTAGAAAATTCCTTTCTAACATGCTCAAATTTAAGATTAACACCAACATTAAAAATTCCAAATTGTTAGTATCAATTATGATTTTATTATATAGTGGTTAATTCAGTCAAAAATTAAAAAGTTTAATCTAAAGAGTATTTAACCGCCAACTTTTTCTTTTAAAATTGTAACTAATTATTTCGGGATTAATTATGTTCGATTATATAATGTATTAATTTTTCGATAAATAAAAAGTCCATATTTACATATTAATATAAATTACTGAATGATTGAATAATGAGTCGTTATTTGGGGTAAATTTTTGTAAAAATTATAATAGTATTTCTGTTTTGTGAAAGAGTTCAACATTTTGAATTTAATTAGTAAGTAATTTATTTTTAGTAGTTGATAGTTTCCGTTTCATTATTTTGAAATTATAGTTTCCGTTTCATTATTCTACTCAACGCAATTGATGGTATTAAGTAAATAAACAATTTACCGAAGTTCGGTTCCACAACCACTCAAATCCACAAGCCCAGTAATGAAAAATACCAGTTAATTAGGTCCCGTTTCCGGCAGCGAAAAGCATAATACAAATCCCTAAACCTCCCTAGCCCGCCGATCTCTTCCTGTCGCCCTCCGGTGAGTGTCTTTTCCTATTTATTTTCCGTTGTTATATCTGTGTAATATCGGATTAGGTCTTCTTTGATTGGATTCTGGAAAAAAAGAAAAACTGTGATTTGAAACAGGTCGCCTGTTTTGGTTGTTTTCCTTGTTTTCTACTAAATATTGGGGTGAAGCTGGCCTTTTTGTGCAGTCAGATTGTGCACAATTGAACTTAGTTTGTTGCATTTGAGCGACAAAATGATTCGAAGATTTCAACGTTGTCTGTTCTAGAAGAGGGTTATTATAGTTACTTAGTTAGTCTGGACTAGGTTATCTGAAAGTTGAATTAGGCCTCAACGTATTTGATAAAATGCCATTTGCGTTTGTACCTGTATTTGGTCAATAGTGACTTCACTAGATGTGCAAACAAACGAAACTTAGATAGATCCATGAGTCATTGATGGAATTGGGACTACGATGGAAAAATTAACATGGAAGGATAAAACTTGGTCAATCTTGAGCGTTTGATTACTACTCTACTTGGTCAATGTTGAGCGTTTGAGTTTTTACTTTAGCGGAGGGCTGTAATTTCAAAGACGTCCTTTTTCATGTCAACTGCAATCTTCACGAATGCCTTGATGTTGCATTCTTGAGATTACTAGTTCAATCACTGGGTTGCAGTCCTTTGAAGTGTTTCTTTTTCCCTCCTTATTGTTAACAGTTCAAGTTTCATTTCACTTTACATGCTGACTGATGAAGAATGACTTCAATGACTTAGCAATCTGTATTTATCTGGATACGGTTTTGCAGTGCAGAATAATGGGTCGAAAAGCTGGGCAGTTGTACATAAACCCAAAAAAATTTAGCTCTGTTGCAAAGCCTTGCATGAAGGATATGATATCATTTCTCAACTGCTTGGCTTTAGAACAACTCAATGATGAAAAGTGTACGAGACAAAAAGAGCTCTTGAGCACATGTTTGGAATCTCAGGTGATCATATTTAACGAGCACAATGTGAAATGATATAGAAAAATTTGCGTGCCTATGACCTTGTTCTCAGGAAATCCATCCAACAGAAGCTTGCTGTTTCGGATACTTCGTTTGAGTTATTAAGAAATTGAAGTCTTATTTATATTTAATTGCTTGCATTGTAACTGCTAAGTGCATTCCTAACGGTTATGACTACCACGTTGCAGACTAGCAAAAACAGAAAGCAAATGGGAAGCATTAATTATCATCTACAGAGGCTTAACAGGGGAAGGAAGTAGTTTGCCATTCTATTCTCTTCATATGATAGTAGTGGAGATTAGAGCTGAAAGGAGATGCTTCAATATTGAAGCAAACATAAATACTTACCAAGTTATATATATTTTTAATTATAATATGCATTGTAGAAGCAGATTGTTGTTCTCTTTGCTTTTGAGGTGGAACTAGGAAAGTTAATGGCATATTTCTTTGAACAGTGAGAATGCATTCATCATTTAGTTTTGTCAAATTTAGAAAAACCATCAAGGTGGACACGTGTGTATGAGGAATCTGCTCTTCTCTAGTTAGTATTCTCTGCAATGATTTTGATGCTGACATTCTTTAGGTTAATACCTCCAACTGATGCTGGGAAGCTCCAATAGTATCTGAAAGGTTTAAACTTTGATTTTATAAAGATTGATGTTTTTAGTAATTACTGGCAAAGAGAAACAATTTATTTTCCTGGCAATGTGTTGCTGTTTAAGTTTAGCATTCGACTAGCTGCAGGAGTTGCAGATCTCTTTATATAGATTTGTCAATTTAAGTAGCCATTTGGACCATTTGGGCTTTGGCGTCCTTCGCCGGCGTGGTGGTTTAATTGGGGCCAAATGTGACCTCTATGATCTCGGAAGAATGCCTCGAACATTTATGGTAAGAATATTGTTGTTTAATGGTTAAAAAGTTTGAAGGCTGTTCAAAATGTGAACTGTAGGTATGGATGGAAGGAGATTTTAGCCGTCTTTTATTGCTGAATAACAAAACTTCAACTGCTACATGCATGTGTGAGGGAAAGTACAAAAGCCACGAGATCTAGAAACTTGCGAGGAGAGATCTTAAAAGTGTTTCCAATGGTTTTTAGTATCAAGGCCCAAGATCAAACGGAGTTTTCTCTGTTATTCTGATTCCTAACATCTGGGCCTTTACTATGCTTTCCAATGCGTGGAAGATAATATAAATGTATTTCAGATAGCATGTGCAATCATGTACTAAAAGTTTCTAGGATCTCTTTCGCCAGATCGAGATCAACGCGCAGGTACTGGTATTTAGAACCCATCTCAGCAGACATGGTACCATCTCTTATATATATATATATATATATTTGCACGATGTAGAAATTCTGTGCCAAAAGAAAAGAAAAAGACTTCCATGTGGGATCTTGTTTATTGTTCTTGGGACCTGCTGTTGGAGTCATTGATTAACATTTCAGTTCTAGCTTCCGTGGGAACATTATCTGATGTAAATATGGTTCCATAGGTGTTCTCTTTTTCCTTTGAGAGAGAGGGGGGACAAGTGGGCGTGTTAAAGCTGCAACTTTGCTTTCCTTTACAACTAGAAATATCCACACATGAAGGGCAGTAGCTTTTCCGCATGAAAATGAGTAAAAGAGCCTGACCCTGTCAAGTTAAACTGATGATAAGGAATTAGATTCCAACACCACTAACTCCTGCCAATCTCAGGATCCATCACTCCTTCCATTGAACAAATGCATATCGTCCACGTTTTGGCCGCAACAGATTTCTCTATGCATGCACATTAAAGAGCAAAACAACAAAAGATTTAAGTAACTTTGGATCCTCCATCACCTCCATGCACGTGCAGCATTTGCAGCAACTGGTTCTAATTTTTACAGGAAACCACAATTAGGGAACTAATATGGAAAGCCAATGTTTAGAAAGTTGGAATGGTTACGCTAACTGCATATTCCTTTCATTCTCAATAAGAACCAAAGCAATCTCACGAAAAGTTATATTACTATTACCACAATTATCGGACGCGGCCGAATTATATTTTATAAAGTGATAAACTTCCATCTAGTTGTTTAGTTAGAAACAGTCCCACAATCAAGTCTACGGACACACGTCGTCCATCTTATCATTTGCTGAGAAATTAGCAAATAAATATATAATTTCCATGCGAAGTTCTACTTTGACAAGAACTTTGAATGCTGACTTTTTTTAATTTGCATTATATGAACTGACAAAATTTACTAGAGTTCGACGGGCGATGTAAATTGAATTATTCTAAATGGATATTCTATCCTTTACTTTTCTTTTATCTTGTAATCAATAATCATGTGTTTGGAATCCATTAGACGAAGAATAAGAATGATATGACATCGATGTGTGCAATTACATGTGTACAGAAGTCAGGGGAAAATGATAGAGCACAATTAACAACCCTAATCATGATGTATAAGAATATCACACTGGAAAAATTACAATTATTCTAGGCATAGAATTAAGCCCACCTTTTAGTTTTTTCTTCGTTTGCTACAAAATCAGAAGCAGGTATTAGTTAAATTGTATAAGAGGGGGTTTCGATTTAGATTAATTGACCATAATACAAGAACAATCAAAGAAGTTGAATTGATATAAAGGAAAGTGGAGTAGACGTGAAGAAACTATGGAGGTGGGGAGATGATATCATGGCGGTGGATTTGTTGCTTTGCACCGCCCTCCCATGCACGTACGCTTGGACCCTTGTGTATATGTATATTTTGTAGATTTAGTAGGATGTTTTGTTAGGGAAGGGTCATGTTTTTATGGGACCTACGGGTGCCGACGTGGCCCATAATTTCCGACCATAAGCATCTCGTCAGTTTAGACTGACGCTGAGTCCGCCTTTTGTCGCTACGTTACGTCCTCCCAGCAACCATGCCATTTTACTTAACCAAACTCTTGAGCCTGCATTTTATTCTTTCGGCTTATAACACGAATCCAATGTGAAAAGGTTTAACCAACCACGAATTGGGTGAGAGAACATTCTGTTTTCTAATCTATAAAATTGGAGCCCCAGGCCATGGTTATATGATGATTCACATGTTTACTTAATATCTCTTCAAAAGCCATTAAGCACTTAGACTTTGAATTTGATATATTATTTGATACACTCGTGACATTTCAATAGGTTCTCTTTATATAAACTCTCCCTCTTTAAATTTCATTATGTAGAAGAGATGCGGATTACATTTTTAGATAAACCAAACAAACCTAAGAATTACTACTCATACAATACCAAAGAATTTTGGAATTAAGATATAATCTGACCTAAAAAATAATACCTTAAATCACAACTCGTTAATTTTGAAAAAAATAAAGTCTAGCAATACATAAAACTAGGCAGTTGTATATGGTTTTAAAGACTTATGGTGATTTTATAAGGCACATTACAAAAATTGAAATAGTTCGTCGGTTGTAAATGTCAAATTCATTCTTATAGTGAGATTGTTGATTTAGGTTTTATAGCCAATCAATTCGTTATATAATTGTGATCTAATTAATTAAATTCATTCTTTATTTTATGTATATTTGTTTAGTTAACCAACTTCTAAGATAAAGTTCATGAGATAAATATAACTTGCAAATAAAATTATAATGATATCATAATTATGAAATTCATATTGTGTTTAAGTATTGTCCCTAAATTGTTTCTAGTCATTGCTTTGTTAAGATCAAATATTAATAGAGGGAAAATACTAGCATGCATTATATTTCTTCCTTATGAAGGATATAGTTAATCTAATAGAATAAAGTATGCAGATATTTAAAGAAATATGTAGTGTTTGTTAGATAATAAGTTTACTAAACTAACCTAACACTAGAATTCCATACGAAGTGATTTAAGTGTGAAAATTTTCATAATGTTGATTATACAAGTGATTCTTTGACTTGGAGTTTAAAAAATATCTTATGTAAAGATTGATATGTTTTAATACTACTTCAAACCTATTTTAATCAATGATGGTTTGATAGGTAGTCATTGAAAATTTTGATAATGTTGATTGCACAAGTAATTCTTTGACTTGGAGTCTAAAAAGTATCTTATATAAAGATTGATATGTTTTAATACTACTTCAGACCTATTTTAATCAAGGATGGTTTGATAGGTAGTCATTAAATATTACAAGAACTATACATAAATAATTGAGTTATCATTATATAATTCATCACCCTAGAATAATTAGAAAGAATGTTTCATTGATTTCAATTGATATTGATTTGAGAAATCTTTGGTCAAAGTATAATGACATTATGAAAATAGTTTTTAAATTTTATTATAAGAATCAATTACTTATAGTTAAGGACTAATATAATTGGACTTAGATAAAGTACACATTAATTTTATACTCTATATCTAATAATAATATTATATGATGAAAGCATTGAATTATATAGAAAAATTTGTATGAAGAGATTAGCTAAAACTACTTGGTCATTTTTAATATTTAGATAGTCATGATATATTACTAGATGTAATATTGATTTATTAATATAAATTATATAATTAGAGAGTTAAAGATAAATTAAATGATTTTAAATTATCTAATTCTAAATACGATTTTAGGATTATGATTTATATATATTGCCAACATATTTATAAATTTAATAAGCTGCACATAAAGAATAGTTAAAAGAAATTAAGCAATTTAATTATGTTAGACTTGATTATAAAATTAGAAAAACTTGAAGGTCAAATAATAAAAATGTACTAATATTACATAATTTCCAATATTGAGACCAAATTGGTATTAAATTAGAATTACAATTTTAGCATTATAATTTAATCCATTGCCAACATATTTAAGAATATATTAGACTACATATAGAAAAATAGTTTAAGAGAGAAAAGGTAATGTAATCAACATAGACTTGATTATAAAGTTGGAGAAATTGTAAAGTCAAATGATAAATAAGGACTAATATTAGATATTGAATCTTATTGAGAACAAATTGGTATTTAATTAGAATTAGAATTCTAATTCTAATTAAATTTTAATTGAAATTAGAATTATATTTCAATTAATTACTAAAAGATCTTATCCTTATTATATATAAATGTACATCCTACCCTTATTATATATAAATGTACATTCTATAAGAGCTAGCACTCTTAGCTTATCCCTCTCTACATTATTTGTAGATTTCTTTCAATTTGTTAGTGTGGATATTATTAAAGTCCATAAATTTGCGAAGCTGTGGTAGTTTTCACATAACTTATAGATATATATGAGTTGTAGAAAAAGAAATCAAGGTTCATAGTAAAGTATAATTTATGATGCACGCTTTATTATCTTTACTAATTAATTATGTTATAGAATTTAAGTAATCTCAATTTAAAAAAAATCATAAAATGGTTATGTTCTTCCACTACTCATGATGAGATCATGTCCTGATTTCTCAAAAGTGATATTAAACCAATAATTAATTCTACAACTTGATTATGTGTTAAATTGTTAATAATATCAATTTTGGAATTATTACTACCTAAACACTAAAATCTTTAAAAAATCATATTAGCTATATTCAATTAGAAACTGATATGTAACAACCTTCACCACCCCCATTATTAGTTGTTTCCTCCTTATCATCAAAAGCTTCTTAAGCAATTGACAATATTATAAGCCATTAGCCACAAAGAACAAAAAAGTTTTAGTTAATAAGAGAAGCATCAAAGGGCGATAGAGGCGCAATTGATGTGGACTATAGCTTGGTGCTCCAGTCTCACATCTTCGACAAATAGTAGCTAGAGCTATGTGGCAATGATGCAAACAACAACTTCAATGGTGGTGTCATTAGTTGTTCATTGTTTTAATTACCGATGAAATCAAGTTACTTTCTTTATGGTTGGTAACAAGTCACTAGTGATGGAAAGTGGTGATGTTTCATTGGTGATAGCAATGGCGTTGGTCTATAGGGGATGCAAGATGGTTTTTATTGATGGAATTTATATGCATGTGACAATAGTGGTATGAGATGTTAACTAGTGATTGTTAGTTGACACAACATTAATTTGAACAAGCTAGATGGTTGGTGACTAGTAAATTGCACATAGGTTTGGCATTGGGCCAAGCTAGGTTTAGGTTTGGTAATCTATGCTTAGATTTGGGTTTGACCCAAAGTCTAATTAGGTCCGAGGCTAGTGAATTGAGATTAAGCTTGAGATGGTTGGTGAGTAGTAAGTTGCAGGTAGGCTTGGCATTGGGCCAAGCTAGGTTTAGGCTGGGTAATCTATGCTTAGATTTGGGTTTGACCCAAAGTTTGATTAGGTTCGAGGCTAGTGACTTGAGATTAAGCTTGAGCTTGATTGAATTTGGGTAGCTTGAAGCCTAATTAGGCCTAGATCAAACTTGATTATTATTTTTGATTAAAATTTTAAAATAATCTTGTTTTAATTAAAATTATATTACTTTCATTTGAAAATTTTGGGCTTTGGACCTGATAACTTGAGCCCGAGCGTGACTTGAAACCTAAAATGTTTAAAATCAAAAGCCCAAGCTTAACCTAAACTTCAGTCAACTTAGACTTAGTCTGTTGACTTTGGGTCAGGTCGGGTTAGGCTTATGCCAAAATGTCATCCTTAGTTATAGATGTTGGGTAGCCACTGGTAGGTTTATAGGTTGCTTAGGGTTTCTTAGGGAAGAAAATCTATATTTGGCCATAAGGTTGAGATGTTATAAACTTGGAATAAAGGTTGTTTAGATCATAGTTTAAGTTATTCCTATTTTGGATTATACTAAGCTGTTTGGTTATTAGCTTAGTCTAACATAATGCTAGAATAAGTATGCTTAGCAAATTGGTTACTATAACCTAGTCTTAAGTTAATGTAATCCAAGTTATAACAACTCTAGATTCAAAATAGCCCAGTCTTATTTAAGTACACCTAAATGAATTTAAAATTTTAAATCAATTCTAAAATTTATTTAATTATTTTTGTCTAACTTAAGATTAAGCTTAATAACTAAAATGAATTTTACTGAACATTTTAGAAAAAATATTTTTTAGAATTATAATTATTTATGTTTTAATTTGATTGAATTAAATAACTAATTTGATTTAATAAAGTTAAACCATAAACTAATACCTTATTAACCCTCCAAAAAAAGCTCAAAAAAAGGGACTCTACATGTTATGGGATGAAAAGCTTAGTAGGGAATGGAAAAGTACCTTAGTTCTGGTTTGATAACTAGCAAAGGTAAGGGTTGTTGTATAAACTACCATGATTTAACTCTCAAAAACACACTTTTTTTAGAGAAAGTAAAAGTGAAAGAGTTTATATAAAGAGAATCCTTGATTTAACTAAGGCAAAGTTCGATACAATTCATTGAAAAACCATGTTTAGAGATCTACAGATCCACGCTTAAATAGTTCCCCAGAAAATATCAGTACGATATAACACAAGTCTCTTAAAAACTTCATTTATTCTTTGGCTAGCAATCAATTAGAGGTTGAGAATAATATATAGATTGCAATTTTACAACTAAGAAATAAAAACTTTAAATTACCTTTTCGTTACATGTAACTATTGCACAAAGCTGTGAAATGAAATTCATGAACTTTACAAATGAAAAGTGGCTAAATATAGTATATTAGGTAAACAAAGCTAGATATCAAATTAAAGGAGACTACATAATACTTAAACTTGTATTCACTTATTGTATATATGTCCTTTAGAGAGAAAGGAACACCAGACTCTTCTTAACATCGAATAAGATATTCAATCATTGATCTAGGGCACTTTGGATTGGATTGGTTTGAAGAAAATATCATAGCCAAAGGGAATAATATTATAATAAATAGTGAGATGGCAATGGAATGTTCTTTAGCAATAAGGATTGCTTTAATAAATGAGAACAATGGAAGATATCACCTCCATTATTTTATTCCATTGGTGATTCTTTAAGATTTTATTATCTTTCTTATAATTTTATCATCATGCTTGGTTTAACTAATTTATGTATGTCAAAATAAAGGTTTGTTGAAGCATTAAAAGATGTTATCGAATGGACTATCAAAAAATGTACCCGACATATTTATGTTAGTTGGATAAAGAAGCACACTGGGTGTGAAATATTGTATTGTAAAGTTGCGGTAAACATAACTTAAAATCAATTCAAAGAAATTATAAAGGATTTATTAAGAAAGTAATTAAGATGATGCAAGTTTCACATTTTCCTAACTTTAAACCTCTATTTGAAGTTCAAAATAATGCATTTGATAAAGCCATTGGGTGCATTATTATATGAGGGACATTTAATAACGTTTTAGAAGATGATATTTACCAAGAAAAAGTTAAAATACTTTGACCATTAGAAAGAAATGGTGGTGATAGCAAATTACATGAGAATTTGGTATTTTACTTGCTAGACACTAAGTTTGTAACACTAATAGACAACCTTACAAATACTGTTCAAGATAAATAAGTAATTTTCCAATTAAGCTCATTGGAAATAATTGTTTATAAAACTTGATTTGAACTAAGAGCATAAGCCCAAAAGTTGTAATTAAGTTATTGATGTTGTTAGCATGAAAGAAGTGTTTGCTGCCTACTATATCATATCTAGAGCTAAGACAAATTTAGTAGATATAATTAGAAATTATGACAAACATGATACTAACTACCATCAATTGGTAGAAAAGGTGTAAGATGGTGTCTTAAAGCAATATTGAATCAAATATGGACTATTTATTGACAAAAGACACATTATTTATTCCTTAAATTAGTGGACTTCATAGGGAAGTAATAAAGAAGACTTATGTTCTGTAGTAAGTGAAAATTTGGGTTACTACTAGATAATGACATTTTTTTCTTAGACATTTGTGTATTTTAATATGAATATGACGTAAAACGCTATTATTAAACTTGTCTTTTTATTAACAAAGACAAACTTAAAAGGTAAAAGAAAATTTATCTACTTTAACTTCTATTTGGTTTGGAGAAACTTTACATATATAACATCTTTGGATTTAATTACAGGATTTCCTAAAATGGACATGAAGGCTTTTTATATGTTTTTCATCAACATGTTCACCAATTATATTGTCTTTATTGTTAGACCAACTTATTGTACAAAAGGTTCGCCAAAATTATTATGCCAAAATGTAATAAATATTTTGAAGCTCCATTACAAGTGCTAGGGTGTGCAAGAGCTAATTTAGACAAAAACTTTGCACTAAATCATTACTAAAATGTTTTTATTTTTTAAACTAAGTCAAATCACACAAAAATTTAACCACATCAAACCAATCCACATAAATTTGATTTTGGATTGGGTGATTAGGTGGTTCAGATTTATTATTTATATATTTATTTTCTAAAAAATAAAAATTAGATAAATTAAATCAAACAATTTTTAAATAACTATTAAATATTACATAATTAAGAAACAAACTCATGTAGAATTAAAAAATATTTTATACAAAATAAAAAAAAGATAAAATGATATAGGGCTCTTTTCTAATTAAAAATTTAGTTTAAAGGTATCATATATTATAACATAGAGATCTTATAAACAATCAATCATGTAATAGTGATTTTTTCTCCTAAAATTGGAACATATGAGGAGACAGTATCCTCATCTATTTGACCATTCAGGTATGAAATTTCGGGACGAAATTTTTATTAGGAGGGGAGAATTGTAACATCCCATCACCGATGGGAAGGTTAAATTGGTAAATCGGGACGGGTTAGGATTTTATATTGCATATTATTGATTGAGCATTCATTGGCCTCTAATTATAGAGGAAGGAGTTATCCTGC
>JANSVB020000183.1:3231817-3245890 GCA_025504935.2 Erythroxylum haughtii
GTGGATCGAGCGTACCGTCAATAAAGCACAACTTGTCTTTAGCCTCAAGAGAAGTCTTGATAGCTGTGCTCCAGCTGAAATAGTTTGATCCTGTCAAAGGTGTAAGCACCAACGCCATTCCAGGATGATCGGAGGGTTGAAGCAAATATGGATCATCATCTGCAAAAACACTGTGTCGAGGGCGAGTTTCCACACGATCTGCCATGGCCGAGCAAAATCGCTGATGAAATCGACAAATATCGTTGTCGCCTTTGTTGAAATCAAGAAATCGCCACCCTCACCTTCGTAAAATCACGAAAGCCCTCTTTTTTCTCTTTGGAATCAACGAACCCTAATTTTGTGTGTCTCTGATACCATGTACAAACTACTAATGAAGTAAGTAAGTAAAGCAGAGTTTACTGAATAATACATTCTTATTCAGCTTATACCGTATACAATCTTTATATACAAAATACTAACTACAAAAGTTTAACAGAATACTAACGCCTAACAGTACTAACCTTTTAACAGTAACTGTACACTATCGTTTAACAACTAATTATATACAAAAGACTGAATAATTATCTAACTAAGTACATCTTTCACAAACAAGAATTTTGACTTGGTCTTTAAACCTACTTCTGACAAACCCTACCGCAACCAACTTTAAAAATGGAAATTGAAGAGAGCATGTTACGGTTTAAAATGTCCCACATCGGTAATAAAAGAAATTGATGTGGAGTTTATAGGCTTATGAGCTCTATCACCCTTCAAGCTAGCTTTTGGGGTTGATTCTCTCATAAAGACCTATAATACAAAATGTTTTTTTACTAGACACTTCACGACCTTGCTTTTTATATTTTTAGGTTTAATTTGAATTTTTTAACTACAAGTCTTCATAAATTGATAGCCAACATATAAAATTAGTGCTTTATTTAAAGATTTACTGAGGCATCTTGTAAATGCAAAACAATGAAATTTGCTAGACTTTTTGGAATATGCAAAATTCTTCTATAATTTAAACAATTTTCATTTATAAAGAAAAGTTCCTTTGAGTTAATTCTTGGTTAATAGTTCATTACTCTATTAGAAATGGCATAGAAATTGATTTAGTCAAAATGTTCAACCTTTATAATGGGGCCTAATTAATTGTAGTGGTGACTTTAGATGTAACGGCCCAATAATGTGTGGGACATCTTAAAAGGCATTCTTTAAGATCATGCCAATCTCATATTCTAAGTCAGCATTTAGGGCCTACATCTTTACCTTATACATGAAGCAATTTATTAATGCAAAACATTATAGGGAATATTATCACAAGGAAGGTCATTTTAAGAAATATTCATAAGAAGTTATAAAAAGTAGAAGCATACTACAATACAAATACAAACACTTGGATATGCTCATTGAGTGTTTTTCCAACATTAAAGGATTAGATGTTTACTATAATTCAAATATTAAAAAGATAGTCATACGAGGATTCCACCTCTTTGATTATACCTTACATAAAAGGTGTCCCACCATTAAGGTAATAAACATTCTTTTATTTATTATTTCAAAGCTTACAACCTTTTTTGTTTATTAGATTAAGTGATGCACTACTTCCTTCCCCATAAAATAACTATAACATTTCTAACTTTATTTCTTGTAGGCTTGATATCCTAAGCAAAATTCTCAACCTATATTATTTTTAACAACATATGAGTGAACAATGTTTCAATAACATACAAATTTATTAGAACCAAGTAAGGGTTAGTGGATAAGACAAAAAATAATTTATGTAAAATTTTATACTTTATGAAGAAGTAAATAAACCAAAATGGCATACGTTAGAATTTAATATGAAAAAGTGCTACTGAAATTGATTCCCTAATTTTGAAAATATATAAGTAGCAAATTAGCCTATAGAGAATTAATCCCTAGGTATGATGATCCTTTCTAAAGTGTATCAAAAAGTGGAAATTTTGCATTTAAGATAAAGTTGCCCAAAAGACTTAAAATTCATCCAAAATTTCATGTGAGTTTTTCACATATATTTTGTGAGCATGTAAAGGGATCAATAAAGAGCAAGTATAAAGGAGCTCCATCTATTATTCAAAAGAATTGATGAATATATTTTCTTTTACGATAGTAGGGCAAATATGTAGTAGAAGAAACTTATGAAAGAGATTTTATCTTATAATAGTTAGAAAAAATCATATGAAACTTACTTGAGACTTAAAATTCTCTATTCTTTCATATATTTCAAGAGAAATTACATACACACACTTAGGCTATGTTTGGTTGGACGTAAGGTTTTTAATAGAATGGAATGTAATATAATGAAATAGAATGGTTTATAATGGAATGGAATGTAAATGGATGTAATATTAGAAAATTGTTGTTTGGAAGAGATGGAAGGGTTCATAATGTAATATAGTGAAATGTTGTTTGGAAGATGGATGAAATGAAATATAATGTATGTATAATAATAATGAATGACTATTCTACCTTTGATAGAATAATGATGTATTGTCTTGCTGCATATTATTAAGGTTGAAGGTATAATTGGTATTATAAAAAATTATTGAGGGTATATTATGTAGTACATATTTATCATTTTAAATTCTATCCTAAACCCCCCAAATCAGAGGTAACTTATTATTACTGTTTAGGATGGAATATGATGTAATGTGAAATCCTCCTCTTTCATCTTATTCCATATTCCATTCCATTCCATTCCATTGTAAACCCTCATCCCAAACGATGGAACAATATTATATTCCATTCCATTCCATTACTGACTGCACTACCAAACATAGCCTTAGAGAGTGAAATGAGTATAAAAAATAATTAATTGCTAATTTATAACTAGAATTTAGACATCTAATTAGCTCTAAATTATGAAACTATTAATAAATTACAATTTTACAATCCCAACAATTATAAAGAAAATCTTTCAACACTTCCCCTCAAGTTTGTGTATATATTTCATATATTGCCAACTTAGACATTTTGAAAACACTTGATCTAAAACTACTTTAGTAAGAACATCAGCTAGTTGATCCTCAAAATGAATCTTAGGTAACTCTATAATTTTTATTTCTAACTTCTTCTTATTGGAGAATCTATCAATCTCTACATGCTTTGTTTTATCATATTGGACATGATTGTGAGCTATATCACACATAACTTTATAATCACAATATAATTGAAATGGTTACCTAGGTGGGTAACCTAAATCCTATGGAAACAATCTTAGCCATAAAACTTCACACAATCTAAGTGTCATACCTTTAAATTCAACTTTTGTGCCTGAGTGAGCAACAACATTATGTTCTTTTACTTCCTCATGGATCAAGATTGTCACCTAAAAATAAGTAGTAACTTGAAGTTAATCGTCTATCATCTTTTACATTAGCCTGATCAATGTTTGTATAAACATAGATATTTTCCAACTTATATTTTTATTGAATAAAATTCATTTTTTGAAAGCATATTTCAAGAACCTTAAAAATTTGGGTATTGTGTTCTTATGTTGTTCTCCATGATTATGAATAATTTGGCTAATAATGCTTAATGCATAAGCAAGATAATGTCTTGCATAAGCCAAGTACATCAGCTTCCTTATAAGTCTTTGATGTCTTCCTTTATCAATAGTTACTTAGTTTACTTTAATATATAAATATATGCATTCCTTAACTGATGTCTCAATTAATTGACATACTAGTTTCTTTGTTTTGAAAATATAAAAGGAATTTTCATTAAATAAAACAATGAATGGAGTTACAAGCAACGAAAATTGCAAAGGTATGACCTTGTCCATCTAGAACTTGTAGTACTACTAACTACTCAAAAGATATATTCTAGTTACACGACAAGTTATGGGATATAGAAAGCTTGGAGTTTACCCCACCCCTCTTAATAGAATCAGTTCATTGATGTTTTCCAGTGTCTCCAAGATGAGAGTTCGAGTAGATTTATGCTTAACTTCAAATCGTCGATTACTCCTTTCATTCCAAATATTTTTAACATATATGCTCATAGCCACAATGTATATCAATTTTAGGGGGATATTTTGAGAAGATAGCCACTGTATTATACTAGAGAATGTGTTTGCTGGTAAGGACCAATTGCATCTCATTTTGATGGTTTCCCATTTAAGATTGGTGACCTCACATATGAAGAACAAATAAACGTTTGCTCCTCTGCTGTTAAACAAAAAGGGCATGAAGAATCCACATGTAAATACCTGATTCTATCAACTGTGTTTAGGCGATTCTGAATGACCATCCATAAGAGGAAGGAGAGTTTAGGTGGTAAAAGGTTGTTCTAGATGATATGAATCCATACCACAATTGGCTTCTTTTCTCTTAAGAAATCTCTCATGAGCTTGTTTGACAACAATTGAATAGGAAAATTATTATAGTAGAATGTACATCGAGTGAGAGGATTAAGATGATATAGAGGTTGCAAATGGCTTATGCTTGTAGGGAGCTAACATCGCATCCCATCAATAAGTGAAACCATCTTGGTGTGAAGTGGTAAATTGATAAAATTTCTTAGAGCAACATTCAAGCTGATAAGAGGTCTCTGTCTCAACCAATTATCAAACCAGAAAGATATGAATACTTTCTTTTGGATAGGTTTCTTTGGTATAAAAACTTCTATCCTAAGCAAATATTTTAACCAGCCAAGATCTTTCATTTTGAACTCCTTAGAAAAATGCTCTTGCAATGCCTTCCTTTCTTAAGGATCATTCCTTGTGACCACCATGACATTCATATATATAGTTAGTGCAGTGGTTTTATCATGCCCCTTTTTAAAGACAAAGTATAGTATGAATTGTTCTGGTGGTATCCAAAAGCTATTATAGATTTATTAAATATTTCAAACCATGCTTTTAGAGATTGTTTTAGGCTATATAATGATTTCTTCAATCTACACACCTATTCATTGTATCTTATTGTCTCCACACATCTTAGTTGAAACTCCATATAGACTTCTTCACACAATTCACTATAAAAAAGCATTTTGTTACATTAAATTGTTATGATGGACAATCTAAATTTGTAGCTAGGGACAACAATACTCTAACAATATTGATTTTAATGATAGGAGAAAATGTCTCTATATAATTAATTCCATAAGTTTGGGTGTACCCTTTTACCATTAATTTTACTTTGAATTGTTCAATTGTTCCATCTGCTTTATACTTTGTAATGTAAATCCATTGACATCCCATTGATCCTTTTCCCAGTGGACACTTAACAAGCTCCACATTTCATTCTTTTGCAAGGTGTTCATTTCCTTATTCATTGTGACTCTCCACTTTGGAGAAGTTAAAACTTCCTACATACTATTAGGAAAAACTACACTAAATATTTTATTTACAAATGATTTATTTGATTCTAATAGGTCATTTGATATAAGATGACTCATAAAATATATAACTCTACTTGAAATTTTAGGTTCATTGTTGACCTTAGGAATACCTCTAGTAAGATGTTTTAGTAATAGTTTTATTGTTGGATTAGGATTTATAATAGGAACATCCTTAGTAAACGATTGATGTGGTATATTAGTCAGGAACTCAAACTCTTTGATTGATGTAATTACATCTTCTAGTTCAACCATTTATTCATGATCCAAATCATCTTTTGGTTCGACCAAGTTTCCTACTCCAAATGATCATTAGCATCATGATACAAAGTTTCATTACTTATATTCAAATAACTAACATCATGCTTAAGAAATTGATACTCCCACTGATATTGTTGGTCTAAAGTTTGAATTTTTTTTTGATTCTCCCCCTAAATTTTATGATCAAAAGAGAAATACTTTAAGTCATCATGACAAACTATGTCTATTATTATAAACATATAGTAAGTTAGAGGATGATAACATATGTACCCTTTAATTTGTAGCATATATGAGAAACACTTACCATAGGGCTTGTGAAGCTAACTTGTGACTTTGATGTTTATGGATATATATAAATACTACACATCCAAAGGGACAAAGAGATAAATTTAGTATTGGCGGGGTGGCTACAACCTTACTAATAACTTCGGGTGGTATTTGAAAGTCAATAAAGTGTGAGGATTTTGATTTATTAAATACAAGGCAAAGGAAAGAGCTTCTTCCCAGTTAGATAATGAGATATGAGCTTGAGTTAATCAACACGAACAATTTTCAATAAATGTTTATTTTTTTCTCTTAACCAACCCATTTTTTAAAACTCTATTAACATATATATATAACAACAACAATAATAACTTAGTAGAAATCCTATTGCAATGCAGGGTTTAGAGAGGCCCAGAAGTACGTAGTCTTACTTCTAGTTAGTAAAGAGGTTGTTTTTTACAGACCATAAACAAATGAGAAATTTGAGAATTATTTGAAAAAAACAAAAGCAAAAATATAAACGAATAGCTGTATAAAAAAGAAATAAACTAAGATAAGAATAAAGAAATTTAAAATCAAAATAAAAATAAAAAATAAAGTACATATAAAAGAGATAAAAATAAAAATAAAAAATAAAATAAGTAAATAAACAAACAAACAAGGAAGAAGGTAAATAAATAAATAAAACAAATAAACAATTGAAAGAGAGAAACAAAAAGAAAAAACACTTAACTAAAATAACTAAAACTACTTAATAATTCCATTGGCTTCTAAATAATGCTTTACTTTAGAATCATGATATTCTCCACTATTATCATCACAAAGAAATTGAATCTATGCATTTTTTTGAATTTTAATGAATTTGTGAAATTTCTAGAATATATAATAATTTCACTTCACTTTTGGATTTCATTAACCACAACTAAGTCATCTTAGTATAATCATCAATAAAGATGACAAACTAATAGGATTATCCTAAAAGTAGACTGAGCTTATATACCAAAATGAACAATCATAAATGATAAATAACTTTTTCTTAAACTTGATGGAATTAAATTTTGATGACTTTGTACCAATTCAAAAATATTACAACAAAAAGTAGAGACGCCAATCTTTTTAAATAAACTAGATAATTTTTGAGAAACTCGAAGCTTGCATGCCTCAATCATTAGTGTTGCAACAAGATTTTGGCTTTATCCTTGATATCGACCAATTTGAGGTCGTCAAATATTCGGGAGTTCCTCTATTCAATCATTTTCTTTCTTCTTGTTGCTGGATCTCTCGTTCGTACGCATTTTCTCTTTGTTTCCCTTTCCCCTTCGTATTAGAATCATCTATTACCAAAACTTGATGTAACTTATTAGAGCTCTTTGAATGTAAATCCAAATAATACAAATTCCCTCTTCTGATACCAAAACCAATCATTTACTTTGTTTGGATGTCCTTAAAAAAAGGTTCGGCTAAAAAATTATAGTGAAGGGCAACTTGTAGGGACTATCTATAATATATATAACTGCAGTGTCACTGATAAGTCATTATCGGGAACCAAGTGGAAATGTAAAACTATTCTACGGAATCTTGTTGCAAGGTTTTTATAAATATTTAGTATCTTTTTCATGAAAAGCGTATCAGAGCAAAGAAAGATAAAGTGTACCCTAATATGTTTTCGATTCCTCCATATATATATGTGTGTAAGAAATTAGTTTTTATCTATCTGTACAATAAGGTAGGTTCTCAAATCAATCTGTAACGGAAAGGACACATGATGTTGAATTTCACACAACCACAGATATGCACGGATGTGCCAGGTAACAGGTGCATCCTATAGACTGGTATCCCCATGCATGTTAACAACGTCTCTCCACACAAAGAAAATATTGATTGAAATTCCTAGTTTAGACTTTGTTGAACATCTGAAATTGCTGGAATAAGAAGATATATAGCTGAGTGCATGGCTTTATGTTTAGCTCCACCTTAACGGCTACAAGACTAGCTAGGTCTGGGCTTTTCTTCCCTAATTTCCTAATCACAGCAACTTGCAAAGTTCACTATTTACTTACTTTGCAGTTCTTAATCTGTAAAAAGAGAGGACATGAGTGATATAAAGTAAGGAATTAAAGAGGGACAAATTCCAAGCTGGTGTTTTCCGTTTTGTATATAATAGCATGATTTAAGAATTAAGGTTGAAAGACAAATCGGAGGACACTGATAAAGATGGTTAAACTCTAGGTCAGGTTGGAAGGAACTGATATAGATCACATACACATCAACGAAAGCAACATTTGGTGGACTCTGGGAACTTTTAATTGGATGGAAGCAAAGGAAACGCGAAGACTTATCAAGGGTTGAACTGCTGTATATATTTGGAAGCCTTAAACGTTGTTTCTTTTTGTATTCTTTTATTTGTTTTTAAAATCGGCCAATCTGCGAAAGCATTTGCTTTTTGCTTGTAGGTTAATGTGGGACATAAAGTTTATTGTAGGTCTCCATGTTAATTGTAAATATATGTGTATAAGGAAAGACTTGTTCATGTGTATAGATGTTGGCTCTAACTTTATGCCATGCACCACAGATTCCCTATTACAAGTGTAGGAGCTCCATAATAAGCAATCTCAATTACGTAGTGTGATCCCACCACAAAGGACAGATAGCGATGGTTTGCTTTACTATGTTCATCTCTCTCTCTGATAAGCATGATCCACATCTCTCTTTCGGACGAGCACTAGATCCACAGCTTCACAAAGAAAACTTATATGTGAAGAAACACACTCCCGCTCCATTCAACCCTAATTATATAATAGAACAAAAAGAGAGCAAAAAAAAAGAGAGTAGAATGAGGATAAAAGAAGTAAAAAACATAGATTAGAACAAAAGCCTCCCCCTATTTTTCCTTCACCTTCACCTTTAATTCTCTTTTCTCTTGCTTTCTTGGCTCTGGTATTCTCCTTGTGTGATTCTCCACCATATTTTCTTTCCTAAAGACCCATCAACCTTTATAAAAGAAGAAAAAGATCAAAAGATAACCATGGTGTTCTCTTCAGTTCCAGTCTATTTAGATCCTCCCAACTGGCAACAGGTATGGTTTCTTTTAATTTTCATCCACAAACCTTCCCCTACTATCTCTAAAAAGAAAAAGGCAAATCTGAAATCACGATGAAGAAACATATCAAAAAGATGATTATTCCTATTACTTTGTTGAATATACCAGATAAAATTTCTCTCTTTTTGATATGAGAGATTTGTGACAATTTTTGTTCTTTGCAGCAACCAAATCAGCAACTAGCTGCTAACCATGAAAGTCCCCTTCTTCCACCTCTTCCACCACCCCCTCATGTTGGTGGCGGCGGTGGGGGTCGCGCTGGTTCGATTAGGCCTGGCTCGATGGCAGATAGAGCCCGGTTAGCCAACTTACCCCAGCCAGAAGTAGCACTAAAGTGTCCGAGGTGTGATTCTTCCAACACCAAATTTTGCTACTACAATAACTACAGCCTTTCTCAACCACGACACTTTTGTAAAACTTGTCGACGATACTGGACTAGAGGGGGTGCCCTTAGAAATGTTCCTGTGGGAGGTGGCTGTAGGAGAAACAAGAAAAACAGAAGCCAAAGTAGCTCAAAGTTTGCAGCGTCTGGTGAAAGGCAAGTAGGTTCAAGATCATCCAACTCCACCGATGTAATATCCTCAGAGAATATTATTGGTCGTTCGACTCATCAGCAATCAACTCAGCTTCCAGTAATGATTCTACATAATCTGACTGAATCTGGTGCGGGGAATTTTAGGTTAAACTTTGGTGAAATTCAGGGTCAGATTGGAGGAACAAATGGTGCTAATGGACAGACCGACATGGGATTTCAGCTTGGAAGCAATCCAGGGATGAGTAGTGGCATTTTGTCAGCAGGAGAAACGCAACAATTAGGTTTGGTTGATCCACCATCCACAGGCTTGTACCCATTTCACATTAACAGTGTTGAACAATCATCTTCAGTAGTTGGTGAAACCCACCTTCTTCGACCAATGAATCCAAGCTCAAGGGTTTCCCATTTGGCTAATGTGAAGATGGAACACAAAGAGGGTTTGAGTTTAGGGAGGCCATTCTTAGCTCTACCCGAAAATAATCAGTTCTGGAGTGGCAATATGTGGACAGATTTGTCAGGTTTCAACGCTTCCTCCAGTAGCCACTTCTTATAATGCCTGGTTGGCTGGAGGAAACTGATCAGCGGGAGATGATAATAACACTTTATCTCTTGATATGAGCACTAGTTAGCCACGATTGAGAGAAAGTAGCATGCATTATTCTCTGCCAAACCGACTTGACCTGGAAACTGTTTTCATCCCCGAAATTGCAAGAGGTCTTAAACGAAGCACCTGGTTCCTCTTAACAAAACCACCTTATGCTTTAGATATCTTTGTTTTATAGTTCGTTTGAGTTGTGCTTTCGGTCTGTATTGTATGGCTTGTTTAAGTGTGGCTAAGGTTGTTGTTATCTGACATGAAGATCTAGTATTCACATAAAATTTTCCTTTCCTCATGCATCAACCAGTATCGCCATCACAAATATTTCATTGAGATGTTAATGAGCAGTGCGAAATGGTTAATGCATATGGTTCTTCATGAACTAAGTTTGCGTGATTAACAGCTTGGAACCATGAATTCATGTGGCGAACCAATTAAGTAGTTTGTGCTTATCCGCTGATCTATTCTAGAATTAGTGACAACGAGAGATGCTGCACAACTCGCTGCTAGTCTCAGGAATACTTAGTGCTCATTTAGTCATTTAGTTGATACGATCAGTTCTTAGTCTCCGTAAACTCTATGAAATTATCATCACTGATGTGTCTAATGAAGTTTCTACTTTGTTATTCTTTTAGTTCAGTAGACTGGCAGAGAAAATGATGTTTTGTGAGGACCAGCATGGGAACACTCGCACGTTTCCCATATTTTCCCTATTCCTCGATACGTTGCAAAACTAGATGCCCAGAAGGCTCCTTGTTGTCTCACACATTGTAGAGGGGTGGGTTATCCGTATGGGAATGTACTTCCTTTCAGAGCTTTCACTCCCCTCCCCAAGAAATCTTATTACCATGCTTGACGCTTCACTAGCGTACACTTTTAAATGATATCGTAATGATGTAGAAGTGTCGATGCACTTATTTATATACATGCATGTGCGTGATTCTTCATGCCCTTGCAGTGAATTGAGTGGGAGAGAAAAGTTTGAAGTAATCAGTGACAACAATCTAAGAAAACACCAACAGTCTCACTGCCCCTCAAAACCATGCAATTCCATTTTCGACCAAACCTAAGCGGGAGTGTTTTCTAGAAATTTCGTTAGAAAAAATTACGAGAATTGAAAACTTTCTGGTCAAAAGAAGGGAAACCCTTTTGAACTATTGTTTTCAATTTGTTGAAGCCCTGTTTTTTTTTTCTTTTTTCACATATCTGTCGCTTTCTCTCACAAAGAAATCATAAAACAAAAGGGTTCCTGAAATGCAAATCTACCAAAGCTGATGATTACAAATAACAAGCCAACCGAGCAGGGCTTTCGTGTGTGGTCTCATAAATATAAAAAAAGAAGAGAAAGGAATTGATTATTTGCTTTATTAATGACCAAGACAGCCTCGCAGTAACGAATAAAGCAAAGCTAATCAGAACAGAAAGGCAAAGCAGCCATTGTCTCTCTCTCTCTCTCTCTCTCTTTCTTCATTATAGTGAGATGGTCATTGGACATGGAAAGTGAAACTGAAAACAGTTAATTGGTGCAGAGAAGAGAGGAATACGTATAGGTATAGTTATGCAAAATGGGGTAGCAATAAAGCAGAGAGAAGAATGACATAAAAAGAGGATTCGAGTGATAGCTCTTGCTTTCCTTTGCTTTCCTTTCCTTTGCATGTGTTGATATAAACACGAAGAAGAGCAATCAAAGGGCAAGCCTTGGAAATTCACGCTGTAATGTTTTGTTCATGTTTTATCGTGACAACAAAGACTGACGTGTGATCAAATGCTCTCTCTCTCTGAGTTTTTGCCCTCCACTTTTCCCTCCCTCAGCTTTCTTCGTCTTTTTGACCGTCTCACTCTCTCTTTCTCTGGCCAACTTCTAAACATAAGCCTGTAGTTTATACATTGATTGTTGATATCATTGAACCACAGTACTCGGCTTATCAAGGACGTGATATATAACTAGATTTAATAGAATGATAATTATATATATATATACACATACAGTAAGGAAAACATTAAGAAGTTTTTGTAAATAGATATCAAGTTTAATAGTTAACCCGTCAATGTTCTTTTTCATCATAAAAAACTTAATTAACATATTTCAACATTTACGAAACGGTTGTATGGTTTCAATTCATCCAAAATGTAGATTTGACAAATAATACTTTTGACATCAAACAAAACATAAATAGTTTCACATATACAAATCTTTAGTCCCATTTCGAAATGATTTTATAAGTTGCTGGAAAGAAAACTGACAATTTATGATGTTGTAGCTGAAAATATAAATTCCATGGCATTTTCTTTATTATTATTATTATCTCTTTTTAATTTAAAATTCAAATTCTTTAAATTCTTTTCACTAAAATGATTTTTGTATAGGCTAAACTTATAATTTAATCTCTCTTCTTTATTCATCTTTTCAATTGATCTCTTAGTTACAAAGAAAAATTATTTGAATTTCTTAATTTAAATTAATGTAAAAGGTTTTTAGATTTATGAGATTATTTTCAAATAAGGACTTATTTTGAGGTTTTGTTCCTTGGACATATATAACACTTAATAAGATTAACACAAATTTAAACAATTGAAATTACATAATTCTCATACTTGTTAAATAATCTATACAATGAACATATGGCAAGAGTTTATTATCGAATATTTGTTAGGAATATATGACATCTCAACTAATGAATTGGTCATTAAATAAATATTTTGTGTTATATGCTAAGTCTTATCTTACATTTTTGTTCTTTTATTTATCTCATTTATTTTACACATTATAGCTGTATTCAATTATTCTAGTAAGAGACTGTGGTCGCTATTGAATATATTTTTTTTAATGTGAATCACTAATGAAAATAACCCTTCTCTATTTTAAATTTTCTCAAGTGAATTTAATTTGGTTTACAAAATTGTCCCATAAAATCGCATCAAAGAGGACCTTTTAGTAACAATCTAAGTAACAAACTTAAATTTAATCATTAAGAAATAAATAAAAGCTATAAGGGTATATTATGATGCTCATTTAACCTCTAGTGTCTCATACAAATAAGCTGAGATCGTATGACTTATATTAATCCCCTTATATGGTTGATTTTGTATAAATGGTAGAGACAGCTGTTATAATATTAACTCTTTCATGTTTTGAGTAGATGTCTTTTATTCATGAATAAACCATACATGTGTTTATTCAAACGTACTTAACATTTAACTCGAGTTCACTTGTCTATTTAAAATTCATCTTTATTTAGTAACTTAAGACATATATATTGAATCCCTCTAAACTAATTTCCTTTTATTTTATTATCTAAAATGACATTTATAATTTAAGCTTTTTACTCTTAATTATTACCTAGATAACAGAATTTAAACTTGCCTCATCTCTATTTATTATAAAAATTGAAGCAATTGCCCACTACGAGAGGGCCAATCTTTTATTCGTTTGACATATACTTAATCCATATTGAAAATATTCCACATAGAGAAAATATAGTTTAGAATTACGTTTTACATAATATTTATTACATGATAAATAATGTTATCACATATATTGCATTTAGAAAAGACAATATAAACAATAAACATATATTTAGAATTGTTTATCAATAATTTGTTAATATCTATATTATCGTAGTGAATTCATATGCCTTGTTGGGACCCGTTTTAGGAACCCAACCTTCCGGAATCAAAAGTGTGATAGCAGAATTTTTCGAAATACAAACGTGGGCGAAAACCAAAGAAATCAAAAAGTGGAAACCAAAGGAGACGGGAGCTTAAGGAATCAAGAAATCGAAAAGGCTTAGCGATCAAAACTCTTAATTCCGACATCCGAGAATGCATATTTTAGAAAAAAAACGTTGGAAAATATAAAGACACACTTGGTCTAAACCAATCCAAATCGGTATAAATTTTTTTTACCAACTTCATTCAAAGCAATTCATCTCCCAAATAGAATTCATCAATCCCACAACCTCAATTCATTTGCCA
>JANSVB020000183.1:3409858-3424363 GCA_025504935.2 Erythroxylum haughtii
TTGTTTGTCTTTTTATTTGACCTCTTTTTGTTATACTTCAAAATTATATTAAAGTAAAGTCATCTTGACTTAACACCAACCCCTCCCTGTCTTGGAAAAACCATTAATGTTAGTGTCTATGGATTTGGTTGTGGGATTCTCAAAGATAAATGGCAAAGTTTTGGTGTTAGTTGTATTAAATCGTTTTTCTCATTATGTTGTCTTCTTAGCTATACCAGCCTCTTGTACAACAAAGATATTAGTAGAATTAGTTTATCGAAATGTTTTCAAACACGTTGATGTTCCGGCAAATGAAGTGAGCGATAGGATAGGGATCCATAATTTATTGGTTAGTTTTAGACAGCATTGTTCAATATAATAGGGGCTAAACTCAAGTTCTTTACTGCTAATGTAATATTCCGTTACCCATGTTAAGGCCAAAATTGTAAATGTGAGAGATTATGGAGAAATTAGGAAACACATTTTTTTGCTCATGCATTTCATGATATGCACATATATGTGAATAGTTAATTTTGTATACATTAGAATGATTGTACATGCATTCATCGACATTCCTGGGTATAATTGTTAGTAAATGTTGTTTTTATTTGGAAATTGTAGTTTGATTGTATTGAAAATTTGATTTGTAGATTAGAATTCTTGATTTAGGATTTTTGGAGTTTTTGGAGAAATTTTTTGGAAAGAATTGGGATAATTCTTAGACTAGAAAAAATGCCAGTTGGCAAAACTATTAATAAATGGTAGTAGAAATTACTATCTAATGGAAAAATAAATTTTTATAAGTGACTTTAGGATTTATTCATAAGTGTCATTGAAAATTAGGAAAAATATTGGAGTAGAATTGAAATTGATTGAACTAGTTAAAAGAAAGAACGGGAAGAAAAAAAGTGGAAAAAATGCCTTTGCTTTGGTCCATGTCTTTGAACTTAAGCTGTAGAGAAGTTAGCTGCAGTCATCAGGCTGATTGTGGCAATGCGCATTGATTCCTTCCATTCGAGCTAAAGAGTTCTATTTTAATGCTTTAGAAATTGGTGCAATTGACACATGTCATAAGTTATTAATTTTTATTGAAAACCCCCCTTTAATTTGCTCTCTCACGATTCTTCTCCCTTAAAAATCTATTGGAGTTTATTTTGGTTTCTTCTTCATCTTCGTAGCTTCTCTTCTTCCTCTTCTTCATGAGTTTCGATCCTCCCATCCTCCATTCAATTTGAACCTAGCCCACTCATCTTCCATTTGCTACTCCTTCACTTTGCCTCTTTTTCATTCCCACCAAGAATCCTAGCCTTCCAACCCTAAAGTTGGTGATGATCGTGGGTTGTGTTTGAAGTTAGGGATTCTTGGTGATCTTCAAGATGTTTGAAGAGTTGGGAGCTAAATCAAGTAAGTAGCTTGTTAAATATTATGGGTTTAGTTAATTGAAGCATTTATGATGATTGTTAGAGGTTAAATCATATGATGGTGTTTAATGTATGATGAACATGAGTGATGAAATGCATAGTTAAATGTCTTGTGTTTGTAATTGTGAATGATCTTTAATGGATTAAGAATTGATTTGTGAATGTTATTGAGTTGAAATGGAGTTGAGAATGAAGAGTAAATGAAGTAGAAAAGGTGGTATTAGTATAAGATGTGATTGGAAAAATTTTGAAATGAAGTAGTTGAAAAACTAGATTTGCATCTGTGTATTTTCGCCGCGGCAAACTTTTGGAAGTTCACCACCGCGAACTTGTCGCGGCAAACTTTTGGAAGTTCACCACCATGAACTTGAAGGATATTAATGAGGATTTCTTTTAGGTAAAGTTCACTGCGGCGAACCCTTGGTTTTGTCGCGGTGAACTTTTTCTTCACTGAACATGTTTCACTATTTTGGACATATCTTCTTCTGTAGTTATCCAAATGGGGTAATTTTTGATTTGACGTAAACTAGCGACATAGGCATACAAATTATAGGAAGAAATCAAATTCTAAATTGGACTTTAAAATTTTCAAATTCTGGATGAAAGATGAATGCAAGGCACTGTCTCAGTATAAGAACATTCCAAAGATGTTTGCAGTATAACTTTCACATTACTGAGCCAAATTGAGTGATTTTGATGTCGATAGAAACATAATACATAGAGAAACACATTTCTAGAAGAGAGTATGACCAAATTACATCAGTTCCACTTTCTAATTGAATGTGAACAGTAGAACTGAAAGTGTGACTTGGATAAATCTGAAGTGAGTCAATGAGAAAGGAATAGAGATTTTAATGGTTTTAGTGAGGCATAAACCTAAATATAAATATCACTTAGATGAGTTTTGATATAAGACTGATAATGTGATGAAAATAAGGGAAAGATACCTGGGATTGTCATGAACATGAATTGTTCATATTTTATATACACACTTGTGCATAAGGGAATGCTTATAATTATGCAATTATTAATGTGTGTGCATCGTGTGTTTGGTATATTGATGTGTAGGATAAACTTCTACATTCAAACATTTCCAGATCATTAAAGCTAGTGCTAATCTGGAGTGTACTGTGAGTAGACCTAGATGGTCTCATTCCACTGTTTAATTGGTTTGACTTTTTGATATTGATTGATTTCTGAATGATTATGTGAAAGTTCTTGACTGTGATGTTTTCCAGACAGGAGGTCCAATGAATGTGTTGTATGAAAGAAATATTGAAGTGCTCATTGTATGTGAATGAGATGAAATAAGTGTGCATAATATGATTGCCAAATTCTGGACCACGGTCTGGTGACAAGTGTGTTTTTGAATGTGCATTTGCATATGAATGAAAGAGTGATTCTTAGCTTTAATGTTGAATGTCGGACTAAGGTATGATAATATGGAAATGTGAGTGAATAGGAATATGCAAATGTAATTGATGCATTCCATGTCATGAAAGCATGAAACATAATGAATGTTGTGACCAGAGTAGCCACCGATCAGAGCTTAAAGCTTAACAAGTGAAAATGAGCCTCAAGCTTAAAAGTGATTCAGAGCTTCAGGCTCAACGTTTAATGAGCCCTATATGGGATAGTTATTAATGAGACCTATATGGGACATTTATCCATGATCCCTATATGGGATAGTTATCAATAAGCCCTATAAGGGAGAGTTTAAGCACTCAGTCACAACAAAATAACAAATGGAAAGTAGGTCTCATGTGCACTGCATATGCATAATATGAATGATCAAATTACATTGAATATGAAATGTGAATTGATGTGAATGTGAATTATGTCTTATATGATTGGGTAAGCCATCGATGATGTTCACTCATTGAGCTCGCAAAACTCACCTAAAATTTGCAAATATTTTTTTAGGATTGGAAGAATACCCTATTGGTCAAACAAGAGTATACCTACAGCATACAAGTAAGGGATAGAGTTCAAGATCAATTGGCATCTACATTGTATTTCTTTATTTTCGTACTGAATTGTATATTCCACAAATTTTTGTATCTTATGTATTTGAATAGTATGGAATGTACTAACCGTTGAAATTGGAAGTGTTTTGTATTAAATAATTCTGTTCTGTAACAACTTTCCAAACTTTTGGAAATGCTAATGAATGATTTTGAAGTGTAATGTGATCATTTTATAAGTGTTTTACCTTTATAATGGGCCCAAGAGGAAGGTGAAATTTTATTGATTGTATGGTATGGATTGAAAATGTTTATGAATGAAAGTGAGCCTTATGTGAATAATGATTTCCGCAAAAGTTTGCATTGTTTTTTTTAATTTATACCGAGTTTTGACTAATTGAGTTTTTTAGCACGCCACCCTCACGGGGCATAGACTCGGATATCACCCATCGATGTCGGGTTTAAGTCTTGCGAGAGTGGGGTGTTACAATTAATGCATCAAATGCCTTAGACATTCAATTTTCGGAATCAGTACATACACTTCACATAATAATTCAATACATAATTCGAACAAATAAATAATCATAGTGATACCATCTAGGTTACTCACAGTTTTCTATTGCCTCGAAGTCCCGGCAATGTCTGGATATTGTCGCTCTAGTTTCTCTTCTATATTATGCAACATATATTTACACACATTACAACTTTGCACAATTATATAAGTACTCATTCATGCGCATATATATATATGGATTATGTATAATGCACGCTCAATGACAATCTCAGGTACATTGCCTTAATACGTGCGTCATAACCAATTAACATCATCTTTAAATCACTCCTTAATACCTAATACACTTTCCTTACTTTAATCACTCAATTCATCATCAACTAGGCTCATTTAAGATCACATTCAAGCCTAAGTGCATCATATGAAAGTACCTTACCATTTTTTGTTTCAAACTTCACATAAAAGAAGAATAACTTAAGTTGATGGCCTTTCCAGTTTTTTTTCCAAAACTAATTTTCGGGTTAATTTTCCATGGCCATTTTGATATAGAAAATGAGGTATTTAGGCAATACATTCTTCTAAATAAATGTTTTTATATGTCTTAAGTTTCCAACTACCGTAAGTTAACATAGTTTGGTTCAGTATTCTACAAGTTATACTCAGAATACTACAGACTGTTCTCACACATGACAGCACACAATACTTAACTTCAAGCTAAGTTTTGAAACACTTAGAGACAGAGTTCAACGTCGATTCCTTAATAAAAATGTATATATTTGTCACTAGTTTAATATAAATTTAAAATAATCCCATTTGAATATGTTTAGGTCAAGATATGGCTAAAATACAGATGCATATCTAGTGGAAGCGTTACAGCTAACATACTTCAGCCATTATCTTCCAATTTTTCTAGATTTTTAACTCCTACATTTTACATCTAACACATCTTGTACATAGATCATATTTAATACTTTATTTCCTCTTTATTCTCAGCTCCATTTCAGTTCAATATCATTCACACACAAATCAAAATCTATGCTTGATCATAAACACCAAAATAGAAAATATTCTTATACACTTTCATCATTAATTCTCAGCACATGTTCTACTTCATTTCATCCCTAACTATCACCTTAATTCATCTCATTTAAAGATGTCATAGTACTCTTCCTTATTATCTCTAAACCCATGCATTATCACTCATCTTAACACAAAGTAAGACATAACTCTATGCACCTCTTCATCCACACATCATCATATTTCAAACTTCCTTTTTCATAATCATTCACCACTTAATCTATCATCATAAATGCTTTTTATTAAGCAACTCATGAACAAATTTAACAAACTAAAATTTAGAACATGTGATCCTAGCCTTAGTACTTACCCTTGGAGGTCAATTCAAAAATCTAATCCAAGGATTGCAATATAGGTTGCAACCTCGGGTCGTTTCACTTAATCAGAACCTAATGGATTAGACCAAAGCTAGCCTATATGTCATGAAATGCAAACTAAATTGGTAAGAAAAAGAGGGGTTTTTCTTACCAATTTAGTTAAACTTGAAATGTTGCCTAGATTGATGAATAACAGTATAATATGCTTGGATAAAGACGTGCTTAATTATGTCATGAAATGAGTAAGTTTAGTTAAAGGCATCAAATGCCTTAGGAAATGCAAAAAAAAAAGTTAATGTGATGGTGTATAAATATGAAATTTATGTTTAAGTAGTATTTTCATCGTATGCCTTTTTATCTATAAAGGCTCGGGAGCTGTGAATTAGGGAGCTCGTATTGAGGATTGTTGAAGTTAAGAGAGAGTATATCTTCTTTGAGGTGAGTTGGGGAGACCATATTTCTCAAATAGGATTAGAACATCCTAAGATAAGTATGATAACTGGTATGTGAAAATTTGAACCTGGGCAACGTATGGTAGAATTGAATTTCAAATGGATGCTAATATGTTTAGGTCCTTAATAAATGTCATTGTTTTGAATATCTTTGAACTTGTATTGCAAAAGATAACTTTTATTGCATTAAATATTGTTTTGGAATTTACATAAGCATAACCAAGTCATGTATTCTTCATATATTTATTCTCTTTTGGCTTAGAGCCATGGTACAGTTTTATTTTATCGATTGGACCGATAAATAAAATATGATGCTTTACTTTATTTTTGTATTTTATTTTTGTATATGGTTTTTTTGATTGGTGAGGAAATAATTGGCCAATTATGTGCTGGGCACAACTGATTAAGCGACCCCCGTACCCTTGACATTGGTACACAAAAGTCGAGTCACCGTATCGACACTTTTCAATGGGACTCGCGGGTGATTCCACACCTAGGGTTTGGACACCAACGAGGTCATCATCTAGGGTCATGATACTCTTATCGACTGTAGTCCAAACTCACCATGGATGAAAGTCGAGCCAACACTGATAATCGGTGGGTGTGCACATTAGTTTGGCCGACTAGTGGTGTCACACAGGATTGTTTTGGCTATACACAAAATTCCACCATCTTTTTGATTCTTCAAGTCAAACCAAGGTGTTCCAAGTTAATTTGGGGTCAAGGAACTCAAATCTATCCTTAGATTTGAGAAATTCTCAAAGGATTTGAAGATATCATTAAAGGAAAGTATAGGTAAATTTTGTCTCATCTCTCTCCAGACTATGATTTTGAGTTTGGTATTAAGATATGTTGTTCTCCATGCTTGAATATGCATGAAACATGGTTTATAGGAATGAAATGTGACATGGAGATGATTATTTAAGTTAAAACCAAAATTGTTCCCTTTAGGTGAAAGTTGGTGAATTTTTGAATATCTTTTGAAATTGATGGTCAAAACGAATTATATGGTGATAATTATAAATGTATGATGTGAATTGATGATGAAGAATGAACAAGATGTGTGTTGGTTAAGTTTAGGTCAAAATGGTGGAAGAAGAAGCGGATTAAGGTAATGAGTTGTGTAATTGATAAATGTAGCTTAAATGAAAGAAGTAGGTTTGAATGGATTGGTGGAATGGGTCATTGGTTGGAAGTGTTTACTATATAACAATATAAGAGCATGAATTACTAAGATAAAGTCTTAAAAATGTGACTTGAAAGTCATGCACATTAGGTGTTTGTTAAAATGCCTAAGTGAACTTGGCTTAGGATTTAAGGTTTTGTAATGGTACGCATTGGAAAATGCTTTCATGTTTACTTAGAGTGAACTTGAATTGTTGCTTAGATTGATGAGTAATGGCCTAATGCGTTTGGATAAAGATGGGCATAATTATGTTTTGAAATGAGTAAGTATTGGATTAAAGGCATTAAATGCCTTAGAAAATGCAAAAGAAAAATTAATGTGGATAGTAAGGAAGTAACCATGTGAAGAGTTTAAGTGTTAAATCCTATAGCTCAAAGGGAATGATATTGTGTTCTATACACTTGTGTGATGGTGTATAAATATAAAATTTATGTTAAGTAGTAATTTCATTGTATGCCTTTTATGTATAAAGGCTTGGGAGCTGGGAATCAAGGAGCTCGTACCAGGAGTTTTTGAAGACAAAGTAGTGCACACCTTCTTTTAAGGTGAGTTGGGACAACCATATTTCTCAAATAGGATTAGAACATCCTAAGATAGGCATGCTGACTTGTATGTGAATTTTGAACTTAGGCAACATAGGGTAGAAATGAATTTCAAACGGATGCTAATATGCTTATGTATTTAATGGCATTGTTTTGAACAATTATGCAATTGGATTACAAAAGATGGCTTTTACTTTGTGAGAAAATGTTTTGAAATTTACATATGCATAATCAAGTCATGTATGATGCATGTTTTTATTCTCTTTTGTCTTAAAGCCATGATAAGGTTTTATTTTATCGGTTAGACCGATAAATAAAGGCATGGTGCTTTACTTGATTTTATACTTAATATTTGTATATGATTTGTTTTGTGATTGGTGAGATAACAATTGGCCAATTGTGTGCTGGGCCAATTGTGTGCTGGACACTACTGATTAAGCGACCCCCGTATCCTTGACGCTGTTACATTAAAGTCGAGTAGCTGTATTGACATCTTTCTACAAGTCTTGCGGGTGATTTCACACCTAGGGTCTGGATACCGACGAGCTCATCATCTAGGGTCATGACGCTCTTGTCAACTATCGTTCGGACTCACCATGGATGAAAGTCGAGTCAACACCGACTATCGGTAGGTGTGCATATTAGTTTATCCAACTAGTGGTGTCACATATGATTGTTTTGACTAATCCCAATATTAATTTTCCTATTGAGATTTGATTGATACTATGATGTTTTAATATATTTGTGGACTGGAGCTAGAACCTATGTTCACCGGATGGGTGATTAATAGGTTGGGCCTATGTGGTTCCTAACCAGTATACAATGAGGCATAAGCTAGGCCTATGTTTTTTTTATGTCATAAATGTTCACCTTATAGGCTAATTATATCGTTTTGATGTGTATCGAGTTCTATTTGTGATATATGTTTTTCCTACTCACTAAGTACCTATTGTACTCACCCCCTCCACTTTCCAACCATGCAGGTTAATTTAGTAAGCTTGAAGCTCTGTCAGGATCATGTGACTTTTTGACATATTCGGGGCATTTTCACACGTGGGTAGTTTATGTTTTGTACTTTGGTTGCTTAGTAGCTCATGAACTATGTTTATGTAGTTATGCTTTATGACTTTGTAAGTTAACTTTTGACTATTTGGTGTTTTATAAATGATTTTATGTATGAACTTTCAACACCGCTGTTGAGATTGCCTTGAGTGGACTTTAAAGTCCTGAAGTTGTGATTGGATGTGAATATAGAAGTGTGTTTGAAATCGTTTGTAGGTTTTGAGATTTTTAAAATACAACCCCCCAAATTTTCAAAACAAAGAAAAAAGAAAAAGAAAAGGAGATATTCAGTTGGCCTTGCATAGTCTGATTAAGGATATTGCGAGTGTCCTTAGCCCGAATATGCGGCGGTTGTTACGGGTCCGATGTGGTACTGGGTCGTGACATTTAATATCCTATATAAAAATGAAAAAACAAAGCAATTTACTATAATATCTGCGAAATAAAAGAGAGATAAATTACCTGGATAAATTTCAATTCAAATTGTCATATTATTTATTTTAAAAAGATATTAACGGCACATCTAATTCGCATCCCCACTCACCGCCCATGTTGAATTATACCTAACTTGAGTCCTAAAAGTTCCACCATGTCCCCTTCTAGTCTCCACCATCTTATTTTGCGAAATTGCTCAGTAAATCGTTGTGCCCTCCATCCCTTAATTTGTAGATCTAAAACTAACAATTTATGTTAAGTTGATAGGCATGCGGCCCGAAGTATTTTACAATCCTTGCACCAAGATCTAGCTCTTGGCCTGATAAGGATATAATCAATTTACGTCTTGGTTGTACTACCCTGAAACGTCATCAAGTGCGCTTCGTTTTTCTTTAAAAAAGAAATTTATTATTACTAACTCATATGCGATGGCCATGTCCAATAAATCAACCCCACTATCATTCCTAGAGCCGTATCCAAAGCCACCAAGAGTCTTTGTGTATCCATCTGCATCTGCCCCTATATGCCCGTTAAAATCCCCTCCTAGGATGATATGTTCAGTATAAGAAATTTGTTGAAGCACGCTATCTAGCGTCTCCCTAAACGTACGTTTATGTTGATAGTTTGCGACAGCTTGAGGTGCATATGCACATACTACGTTGATGACCATACTGCTTAGGACAATTTTCGCCACCATTATCCTATCATTGACCCTTGTGATCTCCACTACACTATTCATTAGTCCCTTGTTCACTAATATACCTACCCCATTCTGCTTCCTCGGACCACCCGAGTACTATAGTTTGAACCCCCTATCTCCTTTGCTTTGGCTCCGGCCCACCTAGTCTCCTGAATGCATGATATTTATATCCTATACTTGGCTAAAATCTCTACTAATTTCAAAGACTTTCCCGTGAGGGTTCTCACATTCCAAGAGCTTATTCTTATTAAATCATCACCGTCTTTATACTTGCAAGTTACGCGTATCGACTTGCTTGCACTGAATCCATTCGCTCTATCGGAAGACATCCCTCTTAACTCGCGCCTCTTATGTTTCACGCAAGCAATATCTTAATAAAACCTCGAAAGCTGAAACTAACCGACTCCCCACATAATTAATAAAGTAGGAATAATAACACTAAATAATCTTTAAAAATAAAAAAAATCAACTCGTAAAAATAAAAAGTAATAAAAATAGAACGAAGAGAAGGAATGACTACTAGGCCCCACATTCTCAATACAAGGAAGGGCGCACAGAAAAAATACTGAAATGTGTGGTGAGAAAGCCACTGGGCCTAGTTACGAAGGATACTACAGGTGAAAATATGTTGCTAGAAACCCTATCTATAAACACTCACCTCAATACTTAGGAATAATAATAAACATAACCAAATATTTATGTATATACAAAATAATGCATATAATACTAACAATAATAATAAATAAAACAAATACAAAAAAGTCAATAAATAATTAAATAGTAATACAATAAATTGAAGGAAAGTAATACCAGAGTTCCAACCAAAGGGATACTCAATCCTGATCTATTGTTAAAACTAAGAAAGGAAGAGAAGCTTGGACAGGTGATCAAGCAGGGGCCAGTTGGTCACCCGAATACACACGAAATAGTCCCACTTATCTAACCTAGGCCTTTGAGTAAAGCGAAGTCTAAAATGAAAATAACAATAGACACAACACCCAGTCCAAAGATACTAAATGACCCACTGACAAAAACTTCAGTAGTGACCGATCAACACAGGCATAAAAAAGCAATGCAAGGATTGCAGAATCAAATTTGTAAAGGTAACGACATAGAACAAAAAAAAAAGCAATAGTGTACTCAATCACGCTTTTCAAAGCTTAGGCATCAAATAAGCCTCTTCTGTTAGGGCATGCAAGAAGGTGCCTGTTGTGCGGTGAAGTGACTCTAATGGGAAAGGCTTTGGCATCAAGTTGCTATACTAATGTATAATTGAGAAACCATCTCTAATGGGAAAGGCTTTGGCATCAAGTTGCTATACTAATGTATAATTGAGAAACCATCTATGCCAATGTATAACTGATAAAAGAAAATTTATACAAAGTAAAAAATTCAACCACCTATGGACTCTTAATTCTAGTTCTTTAAATTCCATCAAATATGCACAATTTGCTTGATTTTTTAAATTTAGACGCCCCATATGAGGTCAGCTGTGTGTGAATTTGTAAATGAGTCTTATGCTCGCAAGCATGCATAGACCTTAGAGAGGCCTCGTCCAGATTCTAGACGTTTAAAGCAAACAGTCGTTTCTTCTGAAAATAAAATGGACTTTCTGAAATGGAACATGGACCTTAGAATCCAGTCAGACGACAAAACCCTGTTCAGTGCTAAATCATTATCATTACTTGGGTCTACTTTTATTTTTACAAGAGCTCTGTCTTTGCCTCAGGGTCCTAGGCCGAGCGAGCAGTAGAACAAATATATAAAATACTGAATTGCACTCGAAACTGAAAGCCAGCACATACGTCACTTCAGTTCCATAATAAAGGAAGCCGAAACCTTCACGAAAGACTAACATCATAACTCATAAGAAATGGACCCAAACGTACATAAACTGGCAAAAATCATTTTCTACGGTTAATTTAATGGGACTTGGAATCTAATCAATTGACAACACGAAAGATTCACGGCATCACTGACTTGGGGTCCACTAAACATTTGCCTTACCTACCCTTTGCTATCGCAGATACGTATTTTCTGGTAAGACCCAAAACTCCGACGCCTTCTTTGTCGACGGATAAAGGTTTGACGATTCCTTTGTTTTGCAAGTTCCAGAAAGTGATTTTTTAACCTTAACAAATTGCACTAAGTAGCAAATTATGTGAATGAGAGCGGAGATTTTTGGGTCTTCTTCCAAAAAATAATTTGGAGAAACCAATCCGTTTTTACATTTTTAATTGCATATGATTGATTGATTTCTTGATTGAAGTGTTTAGTTGAAAAATGGGTTGACAATGAACTTCATAAGTTAGAAAAGTTGCCCGAAAGTCACCGGATATTGCCACTTTTCGGCAACTCTATTGTGGGATAGAGAAAATTGTCGAACTTCAATCAATTAAATCATATTCTTTTAATTTTCGAAAAATAAATAAATTAGATCATTTATCATACTACTTTATTATCTTTTAATAAGATCAAATGATTCACTTAATCATAAATTTGTTAAAATCATAAAAGCGTAATTGATTGTTGTCCATCGAAAATTTATTAATATTCTCCCCCTTTGATACCAATTAATTACAACAGTTGTAACAATTATAAAAACTAGTATAAAAAACGGTTAGGAAAAATCAATGTATAATTTGATCAAGTTTCAAAAAAATCATTTGATCTAAAAATAGTTATTCTGTCCCGTAAGAATTTCGATACCAGAAAATATCAAATGTATTTGTCATATGTGACATAGATCCAATATAATCACACATATCTAATACCTTACTAACATAAATGAAAAAATAGAATTTGGCAAACTCGGATAATATCTGTATGATTTAAAATGTATCATCTTTCCATATGTAGGGCTTAATTTCGCTAAACTTTATGCTAGACTGCACCAAAGAAAATTTTTTCTCTCACTGAATGTTAAACTACATTATAGAAAACACTTATAGGATTAAACATTTATATACCAATATATCATGTCAAAATGCATATATTTACATATATCTATATGTGTCTTTATGACATAAGCTCAAGGTCAATCTATATACATACGTCTAATGACCTTTTAAAATGCTTAATATCGACACAAATCTTAAGACTTCATCTATATCATGACAATATATATAACAACAAGTATAACTGAGAGCAAAATGATGATCATCTTTATCCATAGAACATACTGTCATAATACATGAAAAACATACAAATGTATGAGGAGCAAATACAGTAATCCCTAATTAAAAGTGTCTAAGGACTTCAATATACACATACTATATACATGTCTCTAAAAAAAAGGGGTGAAGTCCTTTAATCAAAGATCAACAAGCATATCCTCAGTTCTCAAATGTTCCACCTCAATGTCACCTTTCTGTGTCAATTTCTTAATGGTCAAAACTTGACCTCCAAATGCTTAGTCTATGTGATATTCTTATTACTATTACTGAATAACACAACAAAAAGATTATCACAATATAACTAAATAGGTCTAGCCACTAAATCAACCACAGACAACTTAAAAATCAAGTTCTTGAGCCAAACTGCTTATGGAGCAACCTCATAGCATGCCACAAACTCTGCATGCATAGTCGAGGAAGTCACTATTGTTTGATTGACACTCTTCCACAATACTACACCATATGCTAACCTAAAGATATATCCTAATGTGAACTTTTTGTCATCCGGACATATAGCAAAATCTAAATCTATATACCCTATGAGGTTTAGATCGTTAAACCTTTTGGATGTCAATGTATAATCCTTAATTCACTTTAAATATCACAACATTCGTTTAACTGCATTCCAGTGCTCTATTCTTGGGGTAATCAAATACCTACCCAGTAGTATAACAGCAAATGCAATGCTCGATTTAGTACATATCTAGGCATACATCAAGCCACTAATTGCATTAGAATAAAACCAACCACATTAGAATAAGGCACATTCTTTATAGCTTCTCTCACTGTATCATTCTTTGGATACTGTGCCATAGACAATCTCTCACTATAAGAGAAAAGTGCTGCTATAGGTTTACAATCAGTCATATTAAAACTTTGCAGCACTCGCTCAATGTATGTTCTCTGCGAGAGGCCTAATAAACGTCAAAACCTGTCCTAATGAATCCGAATAACTAGGACGAAAGATGCTTCTCCAAGGTCCTTTATGTCAAAATGTTTGGTCAAAAGTTGCTTCATCTCATGCAACATGGCCAAGTCATTACATGCAAGCAAGATATCATTCACATACAAAAGTAAAAAGATAACTTTGCTCCCTCTGATCTTGTAATACAAGCACCTTATAACTTTGCTCCCTCTGATCTTGTAATACAAGCACCTTTCAATTTTATTTTCCACAAGATCAAAATAGGTAATAAAAAAACCTCATAAAACTTAAGGTGCCATTGTCTATAAGCTTATTTCAAACTATATATTAATTTTCTCAGTTTGTAAGCCTTGTTAGGTTTTTTTTGATCCTGAAATCCTTTAGGTTGCTCCATATAGACCTCTTCATAAATTCCTCCATTCAGGAAAGCGTTTTTAATATCCATCTGATGTAGCTCCATCTCATAATGAGCTAATATTATCATAATTACTCTAAATGCATCCTTAGAGGATATTGGAGAAAAGGTAACATTAAATTCAATTCATTCTCTCTAAGTGAACACTATGGTAACCAACCGAGCTTTAAACTACCAATTTTGCCCTAAGAGTCCTTCTTGATCTTGAGAAGCCACTTACAATTGTTAGGCTTGCAATTTTGAGGCAAATCATCAAGCTCCCGTACCTTATTATGCTTCTCTCACGATTAAATGCCGGGAAACATCATGAATGCATGTGCCTACAAATGCATGTGCCAATTGA
>JANSVB020000183.1:3442726-3455301 GCA_025504935.2 Erythroxylum haughtii
GAGGTGTGATACCTTTCAAGTCTACTTCATAAAACTATTTGCATTGTGCTATTATGGTGCTGACATGCATCGTACATGTTGCCATTAAAGTTTATGAAACATTATTTAACTTAGTATTTTTATATTTTTTATCATATACATGAAATTGACATTTTTTAAACTTTTTCACAAATTCCTCTAATGGAGATTAATAGTAATATTGCATAATAGATATACAACTTTTTTTTATCTAACTTTGAGAAATCTTTTCAAACCTATGTCTAAGAAATTTGGTTCACTAACAATTAGTGTCAACTACACTAAAATAAAATTAGAGTTTAGCAATGTATTATGACTAGCTAAATATTAGGAATGTTAACCTTTTCATGTATAGTTTTTCATAAAATTTAATCATTTTATCATATAATGTTTTGATTAGATTTAGACCATCAAATTAGTGTCTACTTTATTTGATTCTAATCACATTAGCTCTGTACCATTAGAAGTGATTCAATTGGTGATACTCAAAAACTCTTTTCAAAGTTTCATTCCAATTTGATTAAGGATTTCCTGGATCAATACTAATCGAGAATAATAAAGCAATCTCTGTAATCGCTTGGGGTAATAAATCCTATATTAATTACTCAATGACCTTTATATAATTTATGATATATCTAATGACTGTTGATTAAGCTATCTATTGACAAGAATAGGTCATAACTAGTATCAAAATATAGCAATTCCTATATAAGATAATTTGGAGATCTCAAGACAAAGAATCACTCATAAAATCATCACAATGAGAATTTTCATAAATATACAACTAATATTCTAAATGGAATCATCATATTGGATCAGTTTAATGAACTTGCTCTCTAGAAAGTACTCACACATTTGTTTAAGTATCTTAAGACTTTAGTTTATAAGATCGACTACTTCTTTCATATAGAAGAAGCATAACCTGTACTAGTCTTTCCATACTCCGTTAATGCTTATTCTTAATTAACCAATAACAAGGAATAATTTAAGGATTATATTAATATAATATGATCTCATCATAATTTCATTTACAGTGTACATTCATTCTATAGACTTTACTTAAACAAATATGTATAAGATAAAGATTGCCTTTGAATAATTATGTCATAAAATTATAACTAACTATTTGGTTGTATGACATAAACTAACATGCCTAACTAACACATTAATTATTCTAATTAGAGTTGTATAAAGACAATAACTTTATTAAAAACATAAAGTATTATGCCAAAAATAATTAGTATTTGAGAACCTCTCTTTAGTAGGATCAACCTTCTTAATCCCTACTATTCCTTTACAAGTATCATTTTGGGTATATTGACAATTAAGGTTTGTAACCTTAAAAAACTATTATATATATAACGTATATTGACTTTCATTATAATTTATTATATATATGTAGATCATAAAGACGAAGTTATACAAATGACTATGTTTGATTTCATTTACTTTTTATTAATTATTAATATTTTATTTAAATTTACAATAAAAGATATCAAATTTATGATGACCAATTATGATATTAAAAAGTTATACCATAGTAACTTTATGTTTTTCATATTAGAGGAACCAAAGTTACTATTTTTTTTAGTATGTGTCAGATAATTATCATGTGTACATAATAACTCGTAGATTATACATTTCACATAAAATATTTGATAAGTACTTAAAGTCGACTGGATCCAAGTGACATTTACTAGTCTCATTGTGTTTCTCTTTTTAGATGGACTAGGTGCATTGAGTAAACCACATGACAAACCAACAACTTAGAGTTTGTGTTTTTTTGATAAACCTAATGTGTTAAATAAACTACTTGACGAGCCTCAAACTCAGAATTAAGAGACAAATTTAATTCAAATAATATTTATAAATTTTAAGTTATATTAGTTCTTGATTATTCATCCTTTTTAAAAATTAAAGTGAATCGTAATATCTTTCGCTACAATTAAAATTTTAAATCTCTTAAATTGAAAGATTTCTAAAGAGAGTAACTTCACCATTTTGATCCCTTTGAGCTGAAGTGAGTAACTTTAGTTTTTGAAAGGTGAAGATAAAAACAAACCTCAAAAGGAATAAACTCGTAGATCTTGGTGCTCTTTATTCATAACAACATCATATAAATGTTAAAGAGCATTCATAAAGGCATAAGGAACAATTTACTTTAACATAGGTAACAATGTTAAGGAAGGTAACTAGACTAATACTTGGTCATTTAATGAACTATACGCAAATAGAACTTTGATGAACAAATCTAGAAACATCAAATATAATCGATAAATAAAGTAAGGCACACTAGTTATAATATATATCAATGATTTTAATATGATTATTTATCGTTTAAATATAATTAGTATAATCATAAATAATGTCAAACCTTATTTTCTTATGGGTATCTTTCTTTGAAATTTTCATAATATAATTTTGCATAGTAAAAATATATTTTTTAAAATTTATATACATGAAGACTTTTAATTAAAGGAGTTGTAGAAGAAAATTTTTGAATAAGAAGAAATATAAGAGGTATATTTTATTGTTACAAAAGTGAGAGTGATAATGAAGTTTACTAGCAAAGGAAATTTTAATTTAAATTTAAAGTTTAAAATTTAAAATTTTTGTTATTTTAATTAGGGATAACCATTCCTAAAGTGTCCAATCTTTTAGAATCTTTTTTCAATCCAGTGCCCAAATTGTTCTTTTTAATTGAGTGACCAACCTTCATAAACCTTGACAATTGAGTTGAAAACACTAGTTTCACTATTAATTGGCTAACAAAAGCCTAGTTATACATGACTTGTAGCTATACAAGTGAAAAAATTTAGCCAACTAAGCAAATAACTCAAACTCATAACCTAAACCCAATTACCCATAACTTACCCGATTACCCATAACCTAAACTTAACCCAAATTTACTTGACCTAATAAGGAAATCCTAATATCCATTTTCTCTACATCCTCATCCATCTAGAGATCACACACTTCTGAAAAACATGATCCTTGTCTATCTTTATTGGTCATCATTCTCATTCATCTTTGTTGTTCCTAGTTTTTGTTCTTCTTTGTTATTCCTCATTCGTGTTGGTTAGTTAGTCATTAGTCCTTATAAACCTGTTATTTTTCATGATCAGAGGTAAGCTCATCTTTTTTAAAACAAATTTCTTCGATTTCAATTTATTTGCAAATGCTTTCATACGTTTTTAGTGTGTGTTTGGAATATTCATGACTGAATTCGTTTATGCACGTGTAGTTTCTTTATTTCTAAGAATATGTAGTTAGACATAATTATAAATTGTCATTACATACGTTTACTACTAGCAATTTATCTTACTTTTTAGCAATCTATTCATTCAATCTTATAAAGTATATCCCCTTTATTTTATTGTAGTTTTGTTGCAATATATATTTTTCAGCGAGATTCATAATAGGTATTGTTATTTCAATAGATATTTTAGTCAACTTGATCCTAAATGTTAATTTGTACTTATTTATTATTATTTTTCAAGCTATTTATAAATTCACTCAAAGCTTTCTATATAATTTAATTTTTAATTCCATATCAATTTATATTCTTGTTGTATTTTAATTATTTTTTTCCCAAAAAAAAGATCTTATTATATTTGTCTCACTTTTGGGGTGGGCAATTCTAGAATATATTGTACCCTTTTCTTTTTCTTCAAATTATATTAACTTGATGTACCCATCTTTTTAGTTGTTTTATTTCTTGTTTGGTAATGATGAACTAAAATGCATTTTATGAAAAGTTGGATATTTACATGGGATTCAAACTCTTCAGCCTATATTTTTCATTAGGTCTTTCTCTTCTAATTTATGTTATATCAGTAAGTTCCTTATTTTTCTTTGTGCAAATATGAATAGGAATCATTATGTAAGTTATTGTTGTGTCCTGGAGTTCAATAAAGTGTTTGATAATTATCTATCATGTTGCATTCTCCAATGGGATTATGAGTCTTTTGCCTTTAACAAATTGCATTTGTAAAGCATGATAAATTTATTAAGCATTCATATATAAAGATTTAACGATTGAAAATCGTGTTATCTCTTACTTCCTAATAGAGTTTGTTAAATTGTGGTTCAAATATTTACTTACGTAACTCACTCAACTGATTTTAGACTGTTGCCAATACATGTAAAATAGCTTCTAATTCCTACTCCAAAGGATCTCTTTAAGTTTTTCTTTTCAATTGAGCTTCTTTTTCATTACTTATTATGTGCTTAGTACTTAAGTTACATCTTTTAATTGAACATGTAGAAAAATAGTGACTTGAATTTACTTCTTGAATTTAGTCAAGCATATGTTTTGCAACAAGAGGTGAGTTGAATCTGCTCCTACTGCTAAAAATTTTATTTGCAGTATCTTAAGTTATTTAGAAGTGAAAGATATAAAGTGTCCCTATTAGGGATGACATTTGGGCCCAGGCTAATTCAGTCAGCTAGGTTAAATGACATTAGTTTGTTATAGAAGCAAAATGACATCATTTTATGCTAAGTTCTTTCATTTAAGTAAAACGACTTTATTTTACACTAGAAGCGAAATAACATCGTTTTATGCTAAGCAGTTTTGTTTCTAACAAAGTAAAACAGTGAAGTGCAAAACAATATCATTTTAAGCGAAGTGTAAAACAACATTGTTTTAGTCTAAATTAACCTTTTCTATACCTTTTCTGTTACCTTGCTATCATCGTTTTTTGCTTCTTCACAACCTACCCACCAAGGTCAAGTTCCTCATCGTATTTTGGTTTTTAATCTTTTGATTCAAGATTGAATTTATGAAATATTGGAATTTTTGGGATTGTTTCCATCTAGGGATGTTTTTGTGGACTTACAAAGTCACATACACAAGCATGTATACGACTGTGAAGTTTTAAGAACTCACATAGTAGCATGTTTAGGTTACTGTATAAGTATGAATAACTGACCTATACAATCACTTACATGTTTCGTTATGTGGCCATGTAAGTATGTAAAAAACCTTATAGTGAGTTATACGGTAAAATATCACTTCACGTATATGGTCATGTGTGTATTTGACCATTTAAGTCACTGTAATGTTTTTTGTATACTTACACGACCACATACACAAACATTTATGTGACCATGTATGTCATTTAATCATACTTATACGGTCACATAAACAGGCATGTAATGACAGTATAAGTTCTTGAAACTTCACAGTAAGTCCATAAAAACACATACACTATGTGTCGTGTGACATGATATCGGTGACTTATACTGTCACTATGTGACCGTCTGTGACTGTGTAAGTTCACATAACTTTACAGTATATGACTGTGTAAGTCATTGATAAAATTTAAATCTATGATTATGATTTATATTATAATGTTCTCTCTCATGTTTATGAATTATCAATTATGATTATGAATAACATATACATTTATATGTTGATTATTTCAATTTAATGAGCATATTTCTTTAGTGGAGTTGTAATATGGTACCGAAGATAGAAATGGAAACTTCTAATCCTGCACCAAGTGATGTTAGAAGTCTAGGTTAATTGAAAAGTGAAGTTTGGAATCACTTCAATAAGACTAGATCGATAGATGGAGTAGAAAAAGGCGAATATAAGTATTGTCAAAAGATGTTGGCTTGGAGTTCAAAAGATGGAACCTCTTATTTAAAGAGACATGTGGATTCATATAATAGAAAAAAGATCATATTAGGAGTTCAAACATTTCTAACGCACTAACCTAATGAGAGGGAAGAATGAAATGATTATAACATCTTATGACAGCATCAAATTAAGATTTTTGATTGCTTATACTATAACTGGTGATGAACATCCACTATTTATAGTCAATACCAAAAGCTTTAGGATGTTTTTTAACAAACTATAACGACCTTCAAGGATCCAACCTTGAATACATTGAAGAAAGACATTATGAAGATATATGAGGATCAGAAAAAAGACTTTAAGAATATAGTCGAGTATTAAAGGACGGATTGCCATTACAACAGATATATGGACAATCAAGAATTAAAAGAAGGATTATATGGTGGTGATAGAACATTATGTTGACAATGATTGGACTCTACATTATAAACTTTTAAAGTAATTTATATTCTTTAATATTGTTATCATTTACTTCTTCATTATGCTATTATTGATGTTCGCCATATTTGTAAATAGTGGGTTCATTTATATCCTAGCACCATATACAAACAAAATGATGGCAACTATGTTGGGAGACCATTTGACAGATTGTAATATTTATACCAAATTGTCCACCATAACAGTTGATAATTGTAGCATAAATAATGTTATGATTGAAAAGTTGAAGAATAAGATACAGGTTGGGAGTTTATTGGTTAGTAGAAGGTTATTATATATGCATTTTTTGTGCATATTCTAAATTTGATTATGAAAAATAGGTTGGAGATGACAAAGGAAGCAATAGATTTGATTTGGAATAGTGTAGTATATTAGAATGCAACACCTAAAAGAGTTAAGAATTTTGCAGATATTGCACAACAACTATACATTTTGAGTACGAAGAATTTGACTTGGGATTGTCCAACCAGATGGAACTCAACCTTCAAGATGTTAGAGCCAACAATCCAATATGTTGAAGAGTTTACCAAACTAAGACAAAGAGATTCTCAGTACACTTGCATACCTTCAAAAGACCAATGGGAGTTAGCTAGAGAACTTTGTGCAAGGTTAGAATTATTTTATACTACGGCTTAATTGTTCCTGAGAATAAAATACCCAAGTTTACATTGTTGCTTTAGCACTATGTGTGAGATAAAGGAAGTTTTATCTAATTATATATTTGATTCCAACAAGATTATTCGGGTTATGGCAAAGTAGATGATGGAGAAGCTAAATTCTTATTGGTCTATGGTTGGACATATTGTTGCAGTTATACATATGTTGGACCCGAGATACAGGATGAAGGGAATAATTTTATATATAATATGTTGTATGGTGATCAAGACTAAGAGCATGAAGATGTCATTAAACAATTCTAGTATGATTTGTTTAATGATTATCAACTCAAAATGGGCAAAATTCAAGATAAAAATCACAGTAGTTCAGGATATTAGCTTCGACTTTAGTTTTAGGTTCAGGCTCATCTTCTAAAAGCAATTTTTCAAATTCACTTGCAAAATTCATCAAAGAAAAAAGGGCTAAGACTTTGTACAATATGATAAAGTTAGATAAATATTGATGGAAGATTTTGTGGCTGAAGTTAAAGGTGTGTAGTTCGATGTATTGTTATGGTAGAAGAGTTATGGAAATAATTTTCCAATCATGCAAGTAATTGCACGAGACCTATTGGTAATTCAATCATTTATCGTATCATGCTCGACTTCATCCTCGTACTATGAAAGCTCTTATGTGTGCCTGAAATTAGTTAGATGATAAAGATATTGAAGGTAAATTCTTTTCTTTTTGATATGTCAATTTCTTCTATTTTTTAATATTATCTTACCTTATATTATTTTTTAATTTGTATATTAATATAGCCACAAGGACTGATGTTAAGGTGACTAGTCATACATATACTCATCAACCAAATGAACATTATTTTGATAAAATATGCAATGATGAAGATATATTTGATCATTTATGAACATATGCATAATATTCCTTTAATTTAATATTACAATACTAAATATAATGTTTATATGTACAAAAGAAGTGATGCAAATTATTGCCAATCTTGACTACAATGTTTAAATGCTTTTTCTTGTCTCCACTTTCTCTAGTATCCAGTCTCCACTCTTCACTCTCACTGTCCCAGTTCAGAACATCATTTCATAATTTATCTTAAATTTGTTAAAATTAAATCATTTAAAAATTTTGGATAATTATTTTTGTAAATTATTTCATCAATTAATGAATTATGTTTTCATCATCAATTAATTTAATTGATCACTTTATAAATAATTTTTTTCTATAATCATGTCCTTCTTTATTAATGAATTTGGTTTTATCTTATTAATTGTATCAATATATGTAAGTTTTATTTATTTAATCATTATAAAATTTCAATTTTTATTAATTAATTGAAATTCTTAACATCAATTAATTGAATTTATCACTTTATATATAATCTTTTTTATTTCCTAATATCATATCCTCCTTTATTAATGAATTTGATTTCATCTTATTCATTTTATCAATATATGTACGTTTTATACATTCATTCATTATAAAATTTCAATTTTTATTAATCAATTGAAATTTGTAACTTCAATTAATTGAATTGATCACTTCATATATAATCTTTTTTATTTTTTATAGTCATATCCTTGTTCATTAAGAAATTTGGTTTCATCTTATTCATTTTATCAATATATATACATTTTATATATTCATTCATTATAAAGTCTTGATTTTTATTTATTAATTAAAATCTGTAACTTCAATTAATTGAATTTATCACTTTATCTATAATCATTTTTTCATTTCGTATAATCTTATCCTTCTTCATTAATGAATTTAGTTTCATCTTATTCATTTTATAAATATATGTACGTACTATATATCCATTCATTTTAAAATCTCAATTTTTATTAACCAATTGAAATTCGTAACTTCAATTAATTGAATTGATCACTTTATATATAATCTTTTTTCATTTTCTATAATCCTATGCTCCTTCTTTAATGAGTTTAGTTTCTTCTTATTCATTTTTTGAATATATGTACATTTTATATATTTATTCATCATAAATCTCAATTTTTATTATTCAATTAAAATTTAGAACTTCAATTAATTGAATTGATCACTTAATGTATGATCTTTTTTTCATTTCCTATAATCATATCCTTCTTCATTAATGAATTTGGTTTCATCTTATTCATTTTATCAATATATGTATATTTTATATATTCATTCATTATAAAATCTCAATTTTTGTTATTGATCACTTTATATATAATCTTTTTCATTCTCTATAATCCTATCCACTTTCATTAATGAATTTAGTTTTATCTTATTCATTTTATCAATATATGTATGCTTTATGTATTCATTCATTATAAAATCTCAATTTTTATTAATCAATTGAAATTTTCATATTATATTATGAATTAAATAAATTTGGACTAAAATTAAAAAATTCATGCCAACTTTGGCTCAACCAAGCTTCAGGTTTAACAAGCCCGATTAGGCCTCAAGCCAAGCCTGAGCCAACCCATTATCATCCCTAATCCTTATGGCATATTGAATAACAATGATTTGGAAGAATAAGTGTGATGCTGTTAAATAAGTGAATATATAATAACTAAGCCTTGTGTAGAAATTTTCATTTTGGGAGGCTTGTTGGGTGGCTATACATGATGTTGTTTGAGTAGGCATTCACCAAGACTATAATTTTTTGAGTTTTCATATTATTTTGCTTTCAAAATGATGGCACTTCGTATTTGTTTTAGTTCTCACACAAGCCAAATTATATTGGACTTAGCAGTTTAAAAATATTTATATATTTTATTCTTGCATTATTCTTTATTTTAGTGAATCTTTATTGTTCTATGAATCAATTTAACCTTTGATAAACTAATAATTTGTGTATAACAAATCTTTGTTGTACTGCATCAATTATAGTTGTACGCAATATTCTAACACATTAATTCCAAATATTCCATTTATGCTAACAAATTATAAACTTGTGCATGTATGTAAATGGACATGGATGGTTGGGATGGAAAATTATGTTTTGTGGTGGAAAGTTTTTCTATGGAGAAGATGTTGAATATGTGGTTGGATATGTAGAGAGATGGGGCTTCAAAATTGATAGGTTTTGTTATTAGGATCTTAAGAAGATGCTTATAGAGGATTTTAAAGTTCTAAGAGGTAGTAAGTTTATGAATAGGGTACCAAAAACTACTTTAAAAATGGCTTAATGAAGCTAGATAAAAGTGATGCTTGTGTGATAAGAGTTAAGTAAGCTAATCGCATAATATAAGATGATAGAAATCTATGTTAATCATAGATCTAATTTAGAACATTCTTTTAATGATGATGTTAAGGTGGAGGTCATTACTAGGATTGCAAATGATGTCCCCATCAATGTTACCTAGTCCTTATCGTGCAATTTATAATTGAAGATGTAGTTGAACAAGAAGAAGTAGGTATAAGTGGGAGTAAAGTTAATTCAAAGAAACAAGAATATAATTCATTTGTTGATGTAAGGATTAGAAAGGAGTTTGATTTAGTTTTGGATGATAAAGAGTTAGAATTAGAGTTAGAATTATCTAGGCATTTAGCTTCTTTGTTTAAAAGGGGAGAGTTGAAGAAAAAAAATTGAGGGCAATATTTGCAGGCAGAAAAAGGGAAAGTTACAAAAGGAAATGCATCAAAACATGTAGCAGATGTTAAAGATGATGGAGATGATCATGAAGAGAACAAAATTATGACTGATTACTTTAACTCAGATGACAACTACAGCTTCAAAGAAGGTGGTTCAAATGTGCATGAAGGGTTAAGTCATAAATCAAATGTTTGCAAATTCAACCCTCATAAGAAAAATATTAAGATTGAGCTTTGTATGTAGTTTGAAGATTCCAACCAATTCAAGCAAGCACTTTACAAGGTGGTTGTTGATGAAAGAAGGGAGTTTATTTTTTTTAGGAACACAAAATAATTTGTGAGAGCTAGATGTGTGAGTAAATATTGCAAATGGTATATTTGGTTAGCTTGGTCAAAGATTTAATATTTTTCGAGTGAGTATTTGAAAATGTTCTTGTAATTTTAAATTTAGCCTTCATTTTTGTTACAGACTGACTACTTTTGGATATCGATGCAGGTAAGAGTTTCTGAAACAAAACACACAAACAATCCTATTTTTGCAATAGAAGTGTTCGTTTGAAATGTCTTACAAACAATTACTTCAAAGACTTCCCTGGACTTCACTACAAGAAAAGCAAGAATTAGCAACAGAAAATTATCGTCGAAAAATATATCGTTGCAAATTACCGACGAAAAATCCATTTCTGTTGGTAAAATTGACGAAAAAAATTTTATTTTGCGACGGTACTAATATATGTCGCTAAATATGGAGGAAAATCATCCCGGTAAATTTTGCGATGGACTTTAGCGACGGTATAAGATTCCTGTCGATAAAGGATTTAGTGATGGTATAAGATATCAGTTAGTAAATTTGATGGAAAAATTTTCATTTAGCGACGGTACTAATATCCGTCACTAAATATGGAGGGAAATCATCGCAGCAAATTTTGCAATTGACTTTAGTGATGGTATAAGATTCCCATCAGTAAAGGATTTAGCGATGGTATAAGATGTTCGTCAGTAAAAAGGGAAGAATTATTGATGAAATACAAAATTTTGAGTTTATCTATGGAAAATTCCGTCGGTAAATTCTTTTTAAATTTAAACTCACCCGATATCTCCCCCCACCCCCAACCTCGCTTGCATCTTCTTCTGCCTTCTTCCTGCATCTCATCTTCGGTTTTCTTCTCTCCAGTTTCTCTATTGTGGACTCCTTTTTTAGCTCGTCAACGTTATCTTCTTCGGCCATTGTCATTATGTCCTTCGATAGAGGTATTATTGTATACATGCTTATGGTATCATCAAATCATCAATTCCTTTCGGTTTAAGATTGGTTGTTCTAAAAATCTTGGTTGTTTTGTGATCCCATTTATTATATATTGTTCTTGTATAATTGTATGGAGTTATTTTTATTTTTATTTCTTCAAGTATTGTGAACCAAATAACATAAAGGCAACTTTGTCCTTATTAAGCTCAAGGGAGTGTTTAAACTTACTCTAGTTTTACAAACAAAATTCTACATCTGTTGATCCTCAATAGTGTTAGAAGATTAGCCAAAAATTCTTCTTCTTTCTGTGGATGCTTAAAGAAGCTAAACAGTTCAGAATATTATTTCTAACTCCTATCAAAATTGCTGGTAGTAGAACAAAAAAGTTATTGTCAAGCCTTCTACACAAGTAACAACCTATAAGAATCTTCATTTCAGAGCATTTGAATAGGTAAAGCCATGTAGATATGCAGAAGCATAGCAAATCGCCTATATTTAATGTCGGGTTTTTTTATAAATAAAATTATTTACCGACAGAAAATATAATTACGTCGGTAAAATTCGTTATATTTACCGACAGAACATGAAAAACTATCGATAAAATGTAAGATATTTACCGACGGAACAAAGAGTAATCATTGATATAATTACCTACGGAATTTGGATTACTGACGGAAAGAAAATTTCCATTGGTAAATTTACCGACAACTGTTTTTTCGACGTCTTTTTCCGTCGGAATATTTCGTCGCAAATTTTTATTACTGACGAAATTAAAACATTTTTCATCGGTAATTTTCGTCATTAAATGATATTTTTTTGCAGTGTATTAAAGATCACAGGAGCAATAAGAATGATTATTGTGGTCAATATGACCTGTTGCAAAAAAATATGGAGAAATAAGGTGATTTGGAATAATAAGGCTGACTATATTTTTTACACCGTTAATTGGGTGTATTTAGTTGTTGAAGAGTCCAGGATAATCTCTATTTCTGATAGAGTTGTTAGTCAAAGTTGTTA
>JANSVB020000183.1:3470255-3489889 GCA_025504935.2 Erythroxylum haughtii
TATGATATGATACAAACATGTATTGTCTAGTGTCTTATAATTCTTAAAGAAATCTCTTATATACTCATAATTTTTTGACTTTATATAATATTTTACACATAATAGTTAATACTAAACAGCTAATTTTACTAATCATCTTTAACAAATAACTAATGTGATCCGCTAATCAAATCAGCTAATATAATCAGCTATCAACTAACAGCTAAATACAATCAACTGATTATCAAATAAGACCATAATTTATACTCAAAACATCCTAATATAATGGTTGGAAATACAAATTAGCTGTTATACAATAATATTGGTCCACTGTTGCAGAACGTTGGTCAACCAACATAGTTATAAATTCATGGTACAGATTTTCAAAAGACCATATTGTCATACTAGTAGACTAGACTAGCCAAAACGGTCACCTAAATGGCTAAATCACTATATTAGTCTATAAAACTTCTTAATTAAAACAAGTTTTTCAAAATTTTTGAGATCATTCAAAAATCAAAACTTATTCCTTTAACAAAGACTGGATACAAATTTATTTTAAAAGATTTTGAAATGTCTATTTAAAGATCAAAATAAAACTCTTCTTAATTATAAAAGAATTTGTGTATTATATCTATGTGCAAATAATCTGCAACGATTTGAGTTCTTAATTTATTGCAATTATCAAATTAAGATTATAAAAAGGAATATAATGATTTGTTTCAGTTTTGATAAGCTTGATTCCTTCTTGTTTTTGGTTTTCTATTCAAATTACTTAAGTGCTCTACTTCACTCAATATTACGAATATCGTATTAGACTTGGTATCGAATTTAGTTCTCATAAGATAAGGTATCGCTATCGGTCAATATTAAGTATCATTTCGAATGATTTTCTAAAATTATGAAATAACTTCTAAATTTTATAAAACTACAACATAATCTCTTAATTGAAAGAGCTAGTACAAACTGATATCAAAGTTCAGTATGAAACTTTCTTGTTCGATACTAAGTTTTTGTCGATACGGTCACTATCAGCTATTCCTAACCGATATTCTAAGCAATAACTTTACTCTTTTTCTCTATTTATTGATTGTTTAATTTATTCAAATTGATTCAGTTACTCACTTTTCCTTTTTATCGACCTTCATTGTTAAGAGAGTATTTAATTTCATTGTAATAATATTATTAGTAAGATTATTCTTTTACGATCAAAAGGTCAAATATTCGAATCATAGAAATAGTTTTTTTTTTTGTTGTAAAATGCATTGATGAATTTGCTTATAATTAATAACCTTCTCTGGAACCTCGTAATAAGGACTTTATCCATTCGTAAAATCGATAGCAAGGACTAAAATCGCAATCCGTTTCCCTTCAAAAGGTGTGAGATGAACATGACAAAATAAGGACTATATCCATTTGTAAAATCAATAGTAACTGCGTGTGATTCAATAATGGAAATCGAGAAAAGATAGGATAAGTTCTTTCAGTAATTAAGATTCTTGTCCAAACATGCATGAAAATAGAACCAGAATACTACCACCACCTCCATTTCTTCTTCTCTCAACATCCGCACCATAGAATGGACATTGTCTAGGAGGAGCAACATGGCCATTAACGAACAATGAATTTGGTTCTGCAAGCTCAGGCGTACCTAGAGCAAGCTCATCAGCTCCATAACAAAGAGGATTTCGGTTCCTTCTGTATTCATTAGATGCCCTTCTCTCCACAGCAAGAAAATGGCCTAGAGATGGGGGATTCTTAACACTTTCAGCGTCAGTGGTGTCTCTTGAACATAAAGAGAAAAGCCATGTTTTGGGTTTGTGGCTTTTCTTTTCTTTTGGGTTTGATACCTCTACTCTCCTAATTTTTGATGATTTCCTGGAGAGTTCTAATATGTTGGAAACACCTATGAGGCTCCCTAGTGTAATGCTTCTGTCATGGAAAAAAGACCCTGTGGACTGAAATCAAATTATCCATAGATGAAGTGAGACATCGTATGATAAACAAGCTACCGTAACTTTCTTCTTTTTCTTCACAGTCAGAAACAGAAATCGTTTAGCTATTATCAAGCCATTTGCTGTCATCCATTCAAAAAATTTTCGATTGTCAAGTCTAATCACATTATAATAATAAACAGTTCACATTGAAATCTAATCAAGTGGCTGGATTTCTGACATATTTTGCCATCATTATAATGGCATCACGAGGGTTGCCAAGAATGGCAATCATGGAGTGCGGTACATTGAATCCACTGTTGACCACAGAAGGGTACTAGAGGAAGTAAATTCTTATCATCTTATGCAGTTGGGGAGTAGATTAAGGTTGTACTGTAGGGCAGCAACCTTTTGCTAGTTGAAAATTGAAATACCATTGTGAGCATGCACATTTCTGGAATGGATAAAACGAACTGAAAGGAAAGGAATCCTTGTAGATTGAATCTTGTAGTGTAATACGGTTTTAGAAACCGATATACTCCTAAATTCGAAATTCCAAGATAAGACTAGTAACGAATATGTCAGAGAAAGAGACAACGAGTTTGGTTACTTGGAGTATCAGTAAATTTTACTGACCTCTGTGTCCAAATTTGATGAAGAATCAGTTGAGGACATTGGAGAACCGGTAAGTAAAGTGTTGAATGACACTGATCCAGAAAAATCACCATTTCTAGTCAACCCAACTCTCACATTCAGGGGCTGCAAACCCAGAGGCCAGCCTTCTTCCTGCAATCAAATCACAGAGTGTATTATCGAGAGATACCCGTCAGCATCGTGCATAGATCATAATGGTGAATAATAATTATTGTACCGTCATCAGAAACAATAGGAATGAAACAAAAGATAAGACCTTTAATCAGATAAATAATAGCAAAACAACACATACTCAGGTCCAGGAACCCAACAACCCATGAGCTGAAATCAAGACGTTACAGTGAAACATATACAAGACAAAGGCATACCTGTTGAGCCATATCTGCCAGGAATACCTGTATATGTTTGTAAGCTTCTGGTGATTGATCTTAGTAAAAAAAGAAGAGAAGATTCACAATGAGGTCATTTCACTTTCAGGGAACCTGCTGTAATGAAAGCAAAGAAGTGTCGTTTCCCTGGTGCTATTCTACAACTTTGGTTGATAGGTTATGAGAAGTTAAAGAGCCAAGGTAAACTCTAAATATGTCTCCTAGGCTAATCATGTGAAACACAGTAAAAACAAGTTGAAATGTCAAAAGTAGAAAAGACTCATCATTGATGTCCACCCTTTTTTTTTTTTCGCATTACTCGAAGTTTTGTTGACCGGAAAGAGGGAACATAATAATTTTCTTTCCTATCTACAACAGAAATATGAAGTGAGAAAAACAAGAACTAAGGTCCAAGAGGAGGTCTGACATATAATGACAGGGCTCAGGAGTGACCACCTATAAAAAGCATTGAAAATTTGATATCTAACAGACCAAATCTAGAATTTAGATGCCTTTCTTCTCTTGAACATGGAAACAATTAGCTTTAATTTGTGATAAAACTTCTTTTGTGAAATTTTATGCACATTTTTTGATTGTGCATTTTTGTGACATTTTATGCACGTTTTCAAAAAATGTCACAAAATGTACATTTTCCTGACGTTTTATGCATGTTTTTTGAATGTACATTTTTATGATTTTTCATGCACGTTTTAAAAAACGTCACAAAATGTTACTTTTCGTGACATTTTATGCTCGTTTTTTTATTTTATGGGTAAGATAGAAATTCAAGTATCTTTCACTGGCTTGGCTTATCATGATGAAAAATGACAAGGAGGATCCAATGAAGAATACTAGAAAAAGAGAAGACACTTTCCCTGTGTTACTTTGGTGGATGGCAAAGGCGATGGGTGTTGAAAAGATATCCCTCTTTTTTTGTCCAACTAACACATGGAAAAGTGACCTTTCATTAGAGTACAAACTTTTTCCTTGTCCTCATTGACCCCAAACCATTTTCCTCAATCAAGGGCACAGTGTCTTAAAATGTAAATGAAAATAAGTTAGGGGTGCTTGATTAACGAGTGTAAGAAGGAAGGAATGAGTAAAGAATAAAAACTAGCTATTTAGTAATGAATAAATAATAGTTCTATATTCGAGTTTTGAATATTACTTCATATTTTCGATTATAAAAGAAATGAAAGTCATTTTACTAAAAAACAACACTTTTCTCCTTTTTTTTAGCAATTATATATAATTAATTATATATATTTTTTCTCTTTTTCAACAATTGAATATAATTAATTAATTATATATATATTTCTCTTTTTATTAATTAAATATAATTAATTAAAATATATTAAAACTTGATGTAAAACAAACAAATTTTTATTTATCAAGATTTAAACAAATAAACTACTATCAATAATAATAGTAATCATTCATTCGTCTTAGCCAACCATCATAATTATAATAATTATACCTACTATTATTTTTCACTATATTCATTCTTATTCTTATTACTATTGTCTAAGCATCCCCTAGATGATGAACATATTATACATGTCAAGTTTTAATCAGAAAACACTTCCCTTATTAGTTATTACTAACCCTAAGATCATCCAGGAATTTTAATTATCTTTCATTGCTCAAATTTGGATTTTAGTAGGATAATATTTATCGAAATTTATTACAAAAATTTAAAATTTGAGATTCAGAATTCAGAATTCAGAATTTTAATTTTAATATATCTTTTATCGATATCCTTTTATAGATTTTTTTGGTTTAAAATAGAAAACAATCATTTTAAATAAAAATATTTATTTGCTTAATTAGATCCTAGTCTTTGATTTCAGATACCGAGGAAAGGAAAGTAGATGCTATCGTTGTTAATTTCACTGGAAGTACATATTCCTTCTTCTTTGAACTTGTCAATAAGCCTAAGCCCACTGGCATTGACTACCTCTTTTTATGTAGCCCAACTACTTCAATTTCGCCCTCCACATAAGTTGGGCTACATAAATTTTATTTATTAATAACTATTTAAAATATAATCAAATTTAAATATCTTCAAAATATATAAATTTTAGAAATAAAATTTGATAAATAATTAAAATAAAATTTAAAAATTTATTTTAATAAAATTTAAAATTTTATTTTAATAAACTTTAATAATTTATTTTAATAAAATTAAATAATTTTATTGATAATTTATTAATAAATATTACATAAGAGATTAAAATAAATTGAAATTATTAAAAATATTTTATCTTTAAATTTTTATCTAATATACAATTATCATCAATAATAAAAATATAACAATATTAATATTAACAATCAAATAGATATTTATTTTTATCTAAAGATAAAAACTAAAATTTACAAAAAATAAACATAAGCCGAACAAAACAAAATGTTTAAGACGTTTAAAAAAAGAGATGATAGTGGAATGTTACTTCAATCCGGAAATAGCAATGAAGAGTTTATAGACAGTGACGGAGTCAAGAATTTAAAATAGGAAGGCTCAAAAATTTAATTTTTTTAAATCTTGGAGGGCCCAACGTACCATAGAGTTCTAAATAATTCTATCTTTTTATATATATATATATATATATTAAAAATATTTAATATTTAATATTTTTAAAAAGTTTGGGGGGTCCGGTGCAGGGCTGGGCCCCGTGTAGCTCCGTCTCTGTTTATAGACATGGATGATAGAATGTAGAGGTAGAAATTGAAGCATATTGGTTAAAGAGAGGTAGAGCATCCTTAAAGATAATAATGGACTTATTCATGAGCTTACATTTAGGTATCTTTAATGAACGGATTCATAAGTTAAACTTAGAGTCAGATTAGTTTAAGATTCAACTATTTTAAATAAAACAACATCATTGTAATTAAAAGTGGAACAGCATGTAACAGACGGAGGAGGAGATATGTTTTTTTATGACAAAGAAAGGGGAAAAAGACGTAAAAGGGAAAAACTTGCTAAAATCAAAGTCTCCATATGAAGATAGAGAGAAAAGAAGCCCTTGAGACACAAAAACAAACCGCCATTGAGCAATACAAAGAAAAAAAGAGAGAGAAAAGGATAATACTACCATTTCTCTCTTTCACCAGTCGTAAAGGCTGCAAAGGATAGCGAAATGTGATTTAACTGAGGGTAAGGAAGAAGACGTGACAATGTTGTAAATTATGGAGACAATACTATCGTAAAAGACAATTAAAGAAATAGTGTAGAACATGAATTCGGTTCACCAAGAAGAAAAATAAAACCAGTGTTTTAAAAATTGGACCGATCTGGTTGGTCAGACTGGAGAATTGATGATTTAGAGTATAAAACGGTCCGATTTAGGCCGTATTTTGTGTGAATGATTAACCCGTTCATTTTGCACACTACAAGAAAAATGTTTAATAGCAACGGAAAATTACCGACGGTCTGAATACTGTTGGAAACACCGACGAAAAAATTACTGAACTGGTGAAAAAAAGAACCGATTGATTCATTTAAAATATCTTAATTTTGATGATTTCAACTTAAAAGAATATTATGATTAATATTTTTTTAAAATCTTTTTGATAAAATATGACTAGTGAGTTTTGTTATCTCATTTTGTATTGTGTTTGGTGAACTTAATTTTTTTTTGTATATTTTGAAGTTTGAAGGTCTAAGTTAAATTTACAATTAGATAAATAAATAATTAAATAGTATATTTAAAAATTATCTTTTATATATAATATATAAAATAAAAATTTATATATTTATTAGTCACCGATTCGATCACGATTGAATTCCGGCTAAATCGTTGACCATTGAATTAGTTGCTTCTCTGGTTTAATCACCGGTCTGGTTTTTAAAACATCGGATAAATTCCTAAATGTTGTCGTTTTAGTGTCTTAAAATAATCCTTTTATTTTTTTCACTGCACTTGTTACGTAGAATGTATATCTGATAAGGGGTTCACAAAAAAAAAACTTAAAATATCAACTATAATTTTTTTAACGGAAAATTGATAGAGATATTAATTTTTGGTTCGAATTGAGAATTTACAAAATATTAAAGTTTTTTTAATGTTTTGGTGAATTTAAATTAAATTCTAATAAAAATATTAAGATGTAATTTAATTCTTTTTGTCAATATCTAATTCTAGCCACGAACTAAAAAGCTACAATAATCTTAATTCTCCCTTGTGAGCTCATTCTCAAATCCAAAAGTTTAAGAAAATGGTGAAAGAATGTTTAAATAAATCGGTAGATTTGGGATGTTTTACCCTAATATCTAAGGGCTGCAATTATTTAAATACAATGTTTCAATAGATGTATATTCGTTTGCTTATGTTTTTTTGTTAGCGTGATTTTCAGTTTTCAGTTTTCGTTTTATATTTTTAGTTTATATTTTCAAATAAAATTAAGAACTTATATAGTTATTAATGTCAAAATAATTATATTTTTTATCACTGATAATAATTACATATTAAATAAAACTTAAAGAAAATTAATTTTAATTAAATATATTTACTTTAATATCTTATATAATATTTATTAACAAATTATTAATAAAATTATTTTATTTGATTAAAATAAATAATTTAAAATTGATTTTTATCTACAATTAAAATTTTATTTTAAATATAGTTTTATCATTAAATAAAATTTTATTTGTAATTTATATATTTGGATGATATTTTAAATTTAATTTATATTTATTAATAATTATTGAATTTAATTAAACTAAAAAATTAAATAAAAATATTAATTATAATTAAAAATTTTATAATTCTTATTAATAATTAGTTTTAATTAATTAAATATATAGTATTAAATTAAAATATATATAATTATTTTTAAAAAGTAAGATATTAAATAACAAAATAATATATAATTAGATAACATTAAATCATATTATAAAAAATGATTTTCATGGTTTTTGAAAAACCGGAAGAATCCAAAACTAAAACAAAAAACAAAAGCTCAAATAAACAAATATTTTCATTAAATTTGAAAACAAAATTAGAAAATAAAAAATAAAATAGAAACAAAAAAAATGCAAAAATGCAACCAAACGATCCCCTAAGTCTTTCTTTAAAATTTAAGTTATTATGCAAAAATATTAATAGATAAGACAATAGATTTCTCTTTTTTTATCTATAATTTATTTTGTATAATTGATTAACATATAAAATTAATTGAAAATGTGTATTATACTTATTAGAATCATTAGATAATAAATGAAATATATAATTTAATATTATATAAAATTATCTACTTAATTAAATATTAAAAATAAATTAATAGTACATATTAAATGTTATTATACTATTTAATATCAATAGTGATATGTAAAGATGATAAATCAATAAATTTACAAGAAATTGTATAATTTTACTCATTAATAAAAAAAACCAATCAAATTGTTATCAATTACTTATAGAAAATAAATTATAAGTAAAAATAAGAAATAGATAATCTTTTAATTAATATATTACATAATGAAGTAATCTTTTAATGAAATAATTAATTTAATATCATATTAAATTGGTTAATATATTATTAATTATTAATAAAGTATGAGAAAATAATATATTATTGATAAAATAAATTATCATTATATATTAAAATTTTGATTATACTATTTGATATAAGTAAGAAGAAATAAATGTGATAAAACCAATAAAATAACAAGAAAAATTAAAATTTTAATTTATTAATAAAAATTATTAATAAATTATAAAAATAAAATAAGAAATTGATCATATTTTTAAAATATTATTGCATAATAAATAAAAATTTCTTGAAAGACTTAATTTACTTTCATATTAAACTTATAACTATGTTATTAACAATATTTTAAGATAAGCAATTATTTGACCAAGTGAGGTTATAACCCATAGTTTTAATGATAACAAAAATGTTATATCTTATTACTATTTTTTTTAATCCTTGATGATATTAGTAAGTTAATATGTGAAAGATCAAATTCAATATAAAGATAAATTGAACAAAGGAGCCTATTGAATAAATTGGGCAATCAAAAGATGAAAAAATTCTAAAAAGTGAAGCATTTATTCAATTTAAGTGAAGAACAAAGAATAAGAAGAAATCAAGCACCTCAGGCTTTTAAACAAAATCATTATAATCATTTTTGTAACCTTATCTTAATAATTTTAACTAATTAAAGACTCAGTTATTGCATGATCATTTGCACTTGGTGCATGTTGTATATACTTTATCACAACCAAAAGGAAATCTAGGAAGATTTTAAAGACAATCCTTTAATGCATCAAAATACTTTTTGAGAGCTTTTGAAATGGTTTTGAATCAATTTTTTTAATTAAAAGAGTGTGCTTTAATCTTTGAAAGAACTTGTGTTTTAATCTTTGAAAGAACTTGTTTTAGGAAGATTGGTTAATCAATATGAGGATTTCGGTGACCAATGTTAGGGTTTTGGGTATACTGATAGCAGGGTCGGTCCTGACGTTTTATGAGCCCTGGGCAAATAAAAAAAATTCATATTTTATCTTTTTTCTTTATTTATGATAATCAAGAGTGGGCTTTTATAAAGAACAAAAGAGGTAAAATAGAGATCCTTTTGTTGCTTTTTATGAAGATCAAGACTTTTATAAAGAACAAAATAAAATAAAATGGGGCCTTTTTTGTTGTCTATTTTATTCTTCACGAAACTGGGCCCTGGGCAAGTGCCCTGCCTGCCCTTGCCCAGGACTGACCCTGACTAATAGACTAGCATGATATTGTGATCAATCCATGCCTTTTTGAAAAAAATATTAAGAGTTTATGACCATATTGAATGACCAATGTGGCACAATGGTTTAATTAATGTACTAGAATGGTTGACCAATATGACTATTACTAGTTATTATAATAATTAGTTTTTGATTCTAACGACTATTTTAGGTTAATTTGAGAATAAATAGATCATATGTGAGTTTTGGAAAGTTTTTTTGGACATCCTCTAGAGTTTTTAAGAGCCTTGAGAGGATAGAAAATACATGTTTGTATTATATAACACATACTAAAACTTTGTTTATTTATGTGGGCAAGAAAAGTAGTTTTTGAGTTGTATACTCATTATGGCTAGGGAAATTTCTTGGGATATACTTTGAGAGGGTTTCCTTTGACCTTGAATCATATTTGTAAATGGTAACTCATCAATTATGGCATTGAAGATGTTGCATGGTTGGTTCTTCTTCACCCACTAAAGGAAGAAGATAATAAATCTCAAGTGGAGCTTTCGAGAAAAAAAAGGGATTCCATTAAGATTCAATAAAATAACATTGTGATTTCAAGATCCATCAGAATGATTTGTTTTATCTTATTATCTTTATTGGCTATTGTTAGGTTTCTTATTCTTAGTATGAAATCAATTGGGATTGATCTAGGTGGGATGAACTTAGAACTATAATTTTAGCTTGGCTATTTGATTTAATAATAGACCTAAGTTCTAATATAAATTGTTTATGATTACTTATTATCATAGAGTTAACATATGCTACCATTTTGATTCATATTTAGACTTCATACATAGGGATGGAGAAATCATATATATGAATAGATCGCAATATGAATAATAAGAGTTATATGGAATCTTAGAGATATGACTAAATAAATATTATAGATTAGTGTCAAATCTATCAATGGAATTTATTGAAAGAGTTAATGCATTCTTGAGGTTTTTTATTAAAAAAGATTTCAATTAATCAACTTAAGTTAAGAGTTGCATGTCTTGAGAAAAAAAACATGGTTATAACTTTAAAATTTCTATCAGTTCATGAAACTAAGGTTAACCATTAAATCAAAGTAAATTCAAGTATAGAAAGGTTATATGAGATTCTAAATCTTGATCTTAATTATCCTTATTTGTTTCATTCTTGTCTATTACTTTAGTTTATTATCTTATACCAGTTATTTTACTTTCAAATCTTGTCATTTAAATTAATAATTTGTTAGTTAGTTTAGATAATAAAAAGATAGTTAGTACTAATACTTATAGTCCTCATATGATCAACGCTCGTATTCACCTAAGATATGCTATAAGAATAATAGGTTCACATGTTAAATGATCTTAAGCATAGTTTTGATCGAATGCATACATCAAAATAACTTATTATTATTATTATTCTGGAAAACAATATTAGGAAAACTCTATCTTTATTAATCTAATCATATTCTAAATTTATTTATTTTATAATTATCTTTCTTCATTTTTTTTTATTTTTTTTATTGAATTTCATAATTGAAGTACTTAAGATTGCTGCTATAGAACATAAAGAAAGGATAGTTGGGACAATGTATTATAGGGGATTATGTTAGGTAATCAATAATGGCAACATAATTAACATTATTAAATAAATAGTGGAGGCCAATTATTTTTAGACCAAACCTAATATGATTCAGATGGTTTAATAGCTTGTGAAATTTGATGGCTTACCAAATGAGGATCCAAATGCACACATCACCAACTTTTTAGAGATTTGTGATACATTCAAGAATAACTGAGCTTCAGATGATGCAATTCGTTTGACATTATTTCCTTTCAAATTGAGGTAAAAAGAAAATTTGTGGTTAAAGTCCCTACCTCTTAGATTCATTACCACTTAGAACGGGCTTACTGAAAAGTTTTTATATAGGTATTTTCCTCCAATACAAATAGTAAGACTAAGCAATGACATCTTCTCCTTTCTATAACTAAAGGATGAGACAATGAATGAGATGTGGGAGAGATTAAATGAGTTATTATTAAAGTGTTATCACATTGGACTTTATTTGGGACTATAGATATAAACATTTCATAATAGATTATGTTATCCAACTAAACAATTGATTGATGCATCATTCGGTGCGATTAAAAACTCATAATAGATTATGTTATCCAACTAAACAATTGATTGATGCATCATTCAGTGCGAATACAAACTTTAAAACTCTAGAGGCACTATCAAAGCTCATTGAAAATATTGTTATAAATAACTACCAGTAGGGGAATCTGAGGCTAAATAAAATATTGGGCAGTATTAAGAAGTTTGACAATATAAGTTTGATAGATCAACCAATGTAAGTGATGAGATGTAATATTTGTAGTAGTGGACATCCTAATCATAAATGTCAAGTTCCTAATAATATAAGATAGTTGACTGGGCCAATTAATTTTATGAGAAATAGATTTCAAAATAAATCTTATCATAATATTTACAATCCTAGGCAATGGAACATCCAAACTTTTTATGGAATAATCAACCTGCACCCAAATTTAAGCAACACCAACAAGAAGAAAGGAAGCCAAACCTTAAAGAGCTCATGGCAAAATTCATTACTGCATCTGATGCTTGCTTCTAAAACTAAAATGTCTTTTCAAAATCAACAAGTCTCCATCCATAACTTGGAAGTTTAGATTGGATAGCTTATTAAGCTTGACTTTGAAAAGTAGTAAGGAACTTTGTCTAATAAAACTAAGCCAAACTAGAGAGAGTAAGTGAATGTAGTGACTTTAATGAGTGGAAACGAGCTGGAAGTTAAAAAGAAAGAGAAGAATGTTTTAAGAAATAAGGAAGTCGAGAAAGAGAAAGAGAATGAGGAGGAGCCAAAAAAGGAACTAGTTACAGAGTACTAACTAAGAATTCCATAGTTGTATAAGCTTTAGAAGAATAAAAAAGATATATTTGATAAGCTTTTAGAGCTTATTAAATAATCACATATCAACATACCTTTGCTAAAACTCTTTCATAAATGCCAAAGCATGCTAAGAACTTAAAAGATCTCCTTTCAAATAAGAATAGGCTTGAGGCATTATTGATTGTAACATTAAGTGAGGAGTGGCCCATTGTCTTACAAAATAAATTAACTAGAAAATCAAAGATTTAAGGAGTTTCACTATTCCTTGTAATATTGGTAGCTTTTCAATTAAAAAGGCATTATCAAACTTAGGTGTTAACATAAACTTAATGCTTTATAACATGTTTAACGACTTAGGATTGGTTAAACCTAAGCTAACTAGGATGGGAATTCAATTAGTAGATGGATCAATTAAGATTTCTAGGGTTATTATAGAAGAAATGTTGTTAAAATTGAAAATTTTATATTCTCAGTTGATTTTATGGTTTTGGATATGATTTAGAGGTTCCTTTAACCTTATGAAGACCATTCTCATTTATAACTAAGGCTATTATAGATGTGCATGGCAAGAAATGGATCCTAATGCTAGAAGATGAGCAAATAGTTTCTAGGATATCCAAAGACATTAACCAACCTTTTAAACAGATGGTAAATATATCTATTTAGACGTGAATGATTTTGAAGTTTCACAAAAGATCTATTTGAGACGTTATCATGTAAGGAGAAGAAGTGGACATGGATAATACTATTCTAATGGAGCATGTGACATGCTTAGAAGCTAATGAGCCTATGGGTTGGAAGATAACTTTAAGCTTAAGAATGCCTTTCCATATCTTCCTTGTATTTAATTTTTTGGAAGGCAATGTTGACCTTATGCGACAAGGACATAAAACAGACCCTGTGTTAACAAATTGGCAAGAGTATGACATAATCATGTAGCTTTCATATTCATGTTTAGAGTAAAAATAAGTTTCATAGTTTAAGGTAATACATACCTAATAAGGGGCATATTCAATCTGTGTTATTCCCTTATTATCTTTATTTCTTTGAGTGTTTAACCATTATCCAACATAAGCTCAAGTTGCCTCCATATCCTCCCTATGTTCCCCAAACATAGACCCATTTACCCTTCATGTAAACAAATTTGAACATGACACATTACCATTTTTGTCCTATGCTTATCGATAATAAAACCTACTAAACAGCAAATAGAACATCATCTATAATGTCACTTTCCTCTCCATTTTTCTCTTGATCAATCTCACTTACATTTAGCTCCTTACCTAATTTCAACCCTTAAATCCATTCCCATCAACTTTTCACTCAATTGGACATCAAACTTTAAAGATTTGTTAGTTTTACATCAATGAATACTATATTTTTAGCAATGCAGGGTTTTTGGGTTAATGTATTTTTGGGTATTTACTTTTCATTCATTTCTCATTATGGATTGATTGAGTGTGAATTTTTTTTATTTTATTATAGGAATTAATGGAACCCAACTGGCAAGGGAGTTGTTTTAGGTTCAAACTAATGCATTTAACTTGAATTCATTATGTGAAGTGTTATTTTATGAATGTATAGAATGGTAATTTCACTTCGAGGATTTTCTTGTTGGGGAATGATGTTATTGAGTGCTTCTTTATAATGCCATACTCTTTTGTACTCTAATTTCAAGTAATTACTACTGTTTATAAATAAAAATTGATTGAAATTAGGATTTGAGAAATTTTTATAGGATGTTAATTGAATGGACATATGTGTTATTGATCATTGCCTAAATTGACATAGGTGTTATTTATCATTGGTCATTCTTATGTTAAAATTGCATTGGACTTATTGTTTTAGGAATTGAATTGCATAGTTTAAGTGTAGGTTACCTTTTAAGTTATTTGTTATTACGTTAGATTTAAATTAGCATTGAGTTTGTTTGGTTGTTGATTTCATTATTGGTTATTCTTTTAGGGATTAGCCTAATTTAAGTTAGAATCATTCTTATTTTTTCAGTTATTTTATTTTTGTTTGTCAATTGAGATCCAATGTCAATTTAGTTCCAATAAGATAACATGGTTGACGTGGCTACTATTTTGTTGGCTAATCTTCTCCCTTTCAGATTATATATCAAGTATAATGAGATGAACAGAGGCTCTAGCATATTATAGGTAGGAAAAAGAACAACCTTAACAGAAAAAGCATAGAGATGCTTCTTCTACCTTGACGGACGTAACTCATGGGGAGCTCGAGCTTCAAAACCTGCTTATTAAGGATATCTGAGCTGATGTGCTACCCATGGAATAGCCTGATTGTCCATTCCTGCAATTTACAACTAAGCTTTAGTTTAAGCAATAGCAAACTCTTCAATCGAAGAGATTCGAGGCGCTACGATTTATAGATTGGGTAGCGTTGAGAGAGCTCGCTTCGGAGAAAATACTGTAAAGAATGTTTGACTTTGATGGCTAGTTAGAATTTGTTGTGATCCAAAACCAGTATATCAAGAGCTAGTCTTAAAATTCATGTGTACGTTCAAGGTGGATGAGAAGAAAACAGTATAGGGGGAGTTGAGTCTAGGTGGGATTCTATACGAAGGAGCACGTGCAATCTATACATATAGATTAGAAGTTAAAACAAAGTAGAATGGGAATTTCCATAAATCAATGCACCGGTATTGGCAGGCAGTTTCCATGGTTATACCCTATTCAACTACAAGGTCCAAGGCTTCCATATTTCGCTTCCTTATTATGACCCACTGAGATTTACTCTTCTTGCATTGCATGAGAAAGCTGAGTGTGATGCCACTTGGGACTTATATTCATTTAGCCCATTAGAGGTTATTTTCACCAATCATGCCTTTTTTTTTATTAAAGGGAAATGCCGGAGCAAATTACAAAGCAGTTCTAGGGAAACAGATCCTCGAAGAGGAAATGGTGGCACCCAGAAGGTGCAGCATCAAAAAAAGTAACCCCAACAACGAAGTGGTCCGCCTGGGAGGCCAGCCAGTCGACGTATCTGTTGCTTTCTCGGTAGACATGCCGATGAACAATAGACCAATTCCTTGAAAGTAGCTCGTGGATGCCCATAACTATAGGGTTGGCGACCTGGGTACGGTGAGCAGTCGAGGTGAGTAGATTGTGTACCGCAAGCGAGTCCACCTCCAATTCGATGAGGCGGAAGCCTAGGCGCCAGACAAAAGAGAGACTGTGAAAACTCCCCAAAGTTCAGCAGACATCAGAGTACACCATCCTAGGTTCTGAGTGAAGCCTTCAAGCCAGTTTCCATCATTGTCGCGGAGGAGGCCACCAGCTGCGGCTGTGCAGGTGTTGCAATTGTTAGCACCATCGGTGTTTAATTTGATCCAACCCGGGGGCGGCTTGCTCCAACTGACGTGTAGCTCATGACGGGGCCGGACTAGACTGGTAGGGTTGTGGCACCTTGCGGACGACAAGCGGAGATGATCTGTATAAGACAAAATGGAAGAGTCAGGAGATGGGGGCCAAGTGAAGTGAGGATCAAATAGAGACTGGTTCTGCCAAGTCCAAAGGAACCAACAAGTGAGGCCAAAGTTGGTCGCCCAATCATGACCCAGAAGACGACGTCGGGTGTGGATGTTAGTGTGAATCCAGTCGCTAAGAGGTTGAGTAAAGAAATGAGTCGCAGCGAGATGGGGCGACAACATGGTCCACACTCGACGTGCCTTGAGGCAATCACGCACAGCGTGGAGGGAAGATTCATCGAAGGAACAATGAGGACAAGTGCCATCTGTAGTGAGGTGCCGTTGAACCCTGTGATGATTCGTGAGGAGCCGGTCGCGGCCGAGGAGCCAAAGGAACGTGCGAATATGCGGTGGTCCTGGCCACTGCCAAATGCCCTTCCAAACCGCATGAGGCGACTCATGGTCAAGGCCCAAGATCATGGAGTACGTAGAGGCTACGGTAAAATGGCCACTGTCGGAAGCACCTCAGACCAACCGATCGGGGCCAAGGAATGGATTGGGCAGAAAAGTGTCGGCAATAAGGCGACAAATCGGTGTAGGAAGCCAAGATTAGATCTGTGTCCAATCCCAATGACCACTGGAATCCACAAACTGGGAGACAACCAGGGTAAGATTGGAAACGGGAATAGGGTGGGTAGCGTGGGATAGAAGTGGCCCAATGCCCACGAGTCACGGGTCAAGCCAGAAACTTGTCCTGGAGCTGTCTCCGAGCATCCACTTCATCCCTTGCTGAACGATGGGCCAAGTGGCTTTGATGCTGCGCCAAACCATTAAACCCACGGTGGTGGCCAAGGATGGGGGAGGGTGGGTTGCATCGAATCTGTATTTACCTGAGAGCACTTGGACCCACAACGCATGTGGATTGGTGATCAGGGACCATCTGAGTTTAGCAAGGAAAGCATTGTTCGTAGCTCTAATGCTCCGAATACCAAGTCCGCCCAGCTCCTTAGGTTTGCAAACGTCCGACCAATTGACAAGGTGTATTTTGTGTTGGTCGTGCGACGAATCCCACAAAAATTAACGCATAGCTCGTTCTAGATCATCATAGTGTCTACGAGGGAGGCGAACTGTCTGCATAGTGTAACTCGGGATAGCTGCTAAGATCGATTGGGTCAGAGTGAGTCGCCCAGAAAAACAAAGGAGTTTGGCCGACCAACCTGAAAGACGCTGGTGAACTTTGTCAAGAAATGACTGATAAGTGCATCGGGTAACACGCTGATGCAGAAGAGGGACTCCAAGATACCGTCCGAGATCGGAGGTCCTGCGGACTCCTAATGCGCTGCTGAGGGAATGATGTGCAGTTGGAGAGGTATTACGGGAGAAATAGCATCGCGATTTGGCCAGGCTCACGCGTTGCCCAGAAAAAGCACAAAAGGAGTTAAGAGTGTCTCGGAGAACGGAAACCTGATCGAGCGAAGCCTTTGCGAAGAGGATAAGGTCATCCGCAAAAAAATAAGTGAGATAAGGGCGATCCATTCCTACTTAACTTGATCACCGCCAGGAATCGTGAGCCACCGCGTGATTAATAGAATGGCCCAGGCGTTCTATGCAGAGAACGAAGAGATAAGGAGAGAGCGGGTCTCCCTGACGGATGCCTCAGGAAGGGTTGAATGGGTCACTTAAGTTCCCCTACTAGTTGACTTGGACGGAGACAGTATTTATGCATTTCATGACAAGAGTGATAAGATTGCCTGGAAGGCCCACATCGAGTAGAGTGTCATGGATGAAGGCCCAATGAAGCCGATCGTAGGCCTTTTCCAAATCCACTTTGATGGCCATGAGCCCCTTGCGCCCCGATTTCCTACGCATGGAATGAATGACTTCTTGGGTGATGATAATGTTGTTGGGAAGCATGCATCCCGGAACAAAACTACACTGGGTAGGAGTGACGAGGTCATTGAGGTACGGTTTGATCCGATTAACTAGAATCTTTGTGAGACCTTTGTATAAAATAGAGCAAAGAGCCATAGGCCTGAATTGTGAGAGCAAAGAGGGGGACGAGATTTTAGGAATGAGGACCAGAATGGTACGGTTAAGCTCAGAGTCCCAGAGGCCGTGACTAAAGATATTCTGGAGAAAGCTCATCATGGAAGGGCCAATAGTGGCCCATTGAGATTGGTAGAATAACGCAGTCAACCCATCAAAGCCAGGCGCTTTATTAGGAGCCATGGTGAAGAAAGCGGTCTTGACTTCCTCGGGACTTAAAGGTCGAGTAAGATCATCTGTGGCGTGCGGAGGGAGAGGGGGGAATCGTCCGGAAAGGTGCCAACCGGGGAGGGAGGGGCCTTCGGAGCGGAAGAGAGCCTCGAAATGATGACGGACTAAGTCTCTGAGGGACTGAGGGTCAGTGTATACAATGCCATCCTCAGCAGTGCAAGAAGTGATACACGTTTGTCGACGCTTGGAAGAAGTGAGGGCATGATAGTAGGAAGTATTCCTGCCTCCCGCATTAACCATTGGCTGCGCGAGCGTTGATGCCAGAAGAGCTCTTCCTGAAACAAAACGTGTTCAAGTTCAGCCTGCAGATATATCTCAAGCGTCTGAAGGGAGGATGAGTCAGAATCTTTCAAGGGTTGTTGGATACCGGCTAAGCGGGCCATGAGATGTTTTTGTTGGTGGAAAATATTCCCGAATGTATCGTCATTCCATTGATTGAGTTTAGCCGAAAGGTGTTTAATCGCACCATAAAAGTCCGAGGGAGAGGGGGCCTAGTGCGTAGCCACTACATACCCGAAGTCCGCGTGGGTGAGCCAAGTGGATTGAAACCGGAAAGGATGCCGAGTCGGAAGAGGGGGGTCAGGGTTGGTAAAAGTGAGGAGAAGTGGCCGATGATTCGATTTCAAAAAAGGCAGGTGGGCCACGCGGGTGGAAGGGAAGGTTGCATGCCAAGAATTGGAGCAGAAGGCGCGATATAATCGGGCCCGAACCTGGCCGCGTCGCCATGTAAAGCGAGGGCCGACAAAATCAATTTCCTGAAGGTTGCAGAGATGCACACAATTGCGAAATTGAGGGTTGACAATGGGTTGGAGACGAGAGCTACCACGCTTATCTAGGCTATCCAATTTGGCATTGAAATCGCCGCTAAGAGCCAAGGGGTAGTGGTAATGTTCGTAATAGCTGGAAGGTAATGCCAGAGGAACTTCTGAAGCATAGGGGAAGGGCTAGCATAAATAGCAGTGAACTCAAAGTTCAAGTGGTCCCACCCTACGCTAGCATGCACAAATTGACGGTGAGCAACCCGGATTCGGATTGAAATGTCGGGATTCCAAAGTAGCCAGATACCTCCCGAAAAACCCGCAGCTTCAACCCGAAAGGAGTGTGTAAACCCTAGAGTCCGGATTACTTGCAAAGCACGAGCTCCGTTGATGCGGGGTTCAATCAGGACAAGAAGTTGAGGTTTATGAATACGAATGTAATTCTTCATGATGGGCTTGAAGGACCGACCTCCAGCTCCTTGACAATTCCATATAAAGATTGTCATGACAGAAATCGAAGAAGTCAAAGGTCAAACTGCAGGGAGAGTGCCTATGGAAGTAGTCAACTCCTGAGCAGGAGGGAGGGGAGGCACGGGGCCTAATTCTACCATTTGGG
>JANSVB020000183.1:3489989-3503245 GCA_025504935.2 Erythroxylum haughtii
GAGTCATCTTTCACATGGCATGACCTTGTGCATTGACTAGTTTCTGCTGTAACTCTTCCTTCTCCTTGCTCATTCACTACCGAAACTCTTACTACCTCTCAAATTTTGGAATTTTGCTTAATTTTGGATCATCTTCACTTGGAATCTTTTTAATTTACTACATCAAGATACTACTTTCTATGTTGTTATCATCTTAGTGTTAAGATCATCTTACATCTACCTTGATTTTAGAAGTGTGTTGGTTGTATGAAGGGTTAGATTACTTAGTTCTTTGAAGAAGGAACTTGAAGTTAATCATGTAAGGGAATTCTTAACTTGATATCATATTGTGTTATGAATTATAAGATGTTTTAAATGGATAGAATATGTACTGAATTGATGATGAATTGAGATCTAGAACATGATAGTTATTGATAGCTTTTACTTTGGATTTTTATGCATGAAAGATCATGGATTGTGAGCTACTTTATGATTGATTTTTGAATTGGTTTGGAAATGAATTTGATGAGGTATTGAAGCATGAACAAGGTAGAATTGAAGTGAAATTAATGGACTTTGGTGAAGTGTATCGAAGAAGTCAAGTTTTAGAAACAAATTGCAAGCTATGGGTGAGTGAACCTTCGGTTCACACATCCCATGATTGGTGAATTATAAGACTTATTTCCATAGTCATGGGATGTACTTAGGAAGGAGAAAATGTTGGTTTTAGACAATTGTTGGACTATATAAGGTTAAGGAACTTATTAATGGTTTAATTGGACTTAATTAATGAATTAATTAAAGGTTGAATAAGATATGGATTTTTAACTGAAGAAATAACTTAAGGAAGGTGTTATTAGATAACAAAGTATCTAATTTTGAAACTTATAAGTTATTAAAGGAATGAAGTTTAGTTATCATTGTTTGTGAATTGGGAACTTATGTGAATGCATGTAAAGTATAAATAATTAATGCATTCATTGGTGCATTATTACAAATGCTTATGTTTATAAGGTATGATAAGTTTGTTCAAGTGAGGATGAATGTGTTCAATTTGAGCATAAGGAAATGAATTCATACTTATGCATTATTTCGTTGTCATGTGATTCTGATATTGTGATAATTCTGAACTATCAATTGTCCTAGGAGTTTGATACTTGGGATTGTATTAGAAGTGTTTTCTAATTATGTGAATATACATAATGTGTAATGAATTAATACTTTTATTTATGCATTATTGCACATGCTTTTATCGTAAGGCATGATAAGTTTGATCATATGTCAATGAATAAGTTCAATTAGAGCAAAACAAAATAAAGTCATATGTTATACAATACATTTTTTTATTGTGATTCTAAAATCTGAAATAGATTGTTTTAAAACTACCAAGTCCTAGTCATGGGTAAATAGGCATGTCTAGAAGGGTCTGCAGCTGCTTCTGTAACCAAACACTAAGGTGTCTTCTATAATCAGACACTAAGGTATCTTCTATGCTAGACACTCTGGTGTCTTCTGATTTTAAACACTTCTGTGTCTTCTGTTTTAGAGACTTAAATCTCTTCTGTTTCAAATACCAAACATGGGTATCTTCTACTCTGGTCCTATTATGCACTTCTATCAAAAGGATTAGCAGGCTCATTTGTTTTGTGTTCTGATATATGTTCAATTTTGATATAAGCTAAGTTCAGTTCTAATACAAATAAAATTAGGTTTTGATATAATCAAGTTTTGTTCTAACACAATCAAGTTTGGTTCTGATGCTTTAAAGTTCTATTTTGATATTATCGTATTATGTTTGGATACTTGTAATTTTTTTTTGAAGCAAGTATATCCTATCCTGATAAGTTATATTTTGTTCTGATATAAATGATGTTGGATTGCTCTTTAATTTGAACAATTAAAGGTTGTATGTGATTTGATCTAATTCTGTATATGTAAATGATAGACAACTGTTAGAAACAGTCGCCAAATTATATCTTGTTTAGTTATTTACTTATTAAGCTATAACCTTAGCATGGTGGTTTTGGCTCCGTGCAGGTTCTGATAAGAAGATTTGAGACTGGGACAAAGACAACCGTAGTGGCCAAGAAGAATTTGTTTTGTTTTGGAAGTTGTTTTGCTTAATTTTTTGTTTGTGTTTAAGTTTGAGTTGTATTTCAATGTAATGAGACATTTTATATATTAATGGATAATGTTTGTAATATCCTATAAGTGATTTGTAATAACCTTTACACAATATGTTTAATATGTTTTGTTTAAAAACAACTTTTAATGAAAGGTAATGTATGTTGCTCGAGTTTCTGAAAATGCATGTAAGTAATGTTTAGCATGTTTTGGATTATTTTGGTTTTGTTTTGTGTGGCTTCTACATATCTTCCCAGGGGGGTATGTGGGTGTTACAAGAGCATTCTACTGCGACTCTTGAATTTCTTCAAGATTTTCTTTACTCCCTCTAGTTCCTTTAAAAATAAATGCTCTCTCTAAGAAGACACCATTTTGAGCAACAAACACTTTGTTCTAAGTGGGATTGTAAAAGTAGTATCCTTTAGTTTCCTTAAGATACCTAATAAAGAACCATTTATTAGATTTGGGTCTAAGATTTTCAGATGTTAACCTTTTAACATAAATTTCACATCCCTAAATCTTTAGAAAAAAACAAACTAGGAACCTTTCATGTCCACGTCTCATACGTCTCATATGGTCTCTTTTCTACTGCCTTCGATGGACTTCTATTTAGTGTAAAAGTAGTTGTTTTAAGAGCATATCCCCAAAAAGAAAATGGAAGATTTTCATAACTCATTATAGATCGAACCATATCCAATAATGTTCGATTCCTCCTTTCAAACACAACATTCCATTGTGGTGTTCCAGGTGGAGTGAGTTGTGAAACTATTCCACACTCTTTGAGACGGTCATCAAACTATCGACCCAAATATTCACCACCTCGATCTAATCAAAGGACTTTTATTGTCTTGCTAATTAGGTTTTGTACTCCATTTTGAAATTTTTTGAACTTTTTAGAGGATTCATATTTACGTTTCATTAAATAAACATAACCATATTTACTAAGGTCATCAGTAAACGTAATGAAGGAATGAAAACCTTCTCTAGCAGTAGAATTTAATGGTCCACATAGATCAATATGTATGAGTGATAATAAATCACTAGCCCTCTTATTATGTCCAGTAAAAGGCGCTTTAATCATTTTTCCAGTAAACAAGATTCGCATATCTCATATGATTTAAAATTAAAAGAATTTAAAGTCCATCATTATGCAACTTATGTATGTGCTTCTCATTTATATGTCCTAAATGACAATACCAAAGGTAAGTGCAATTCGAATCATTGGATTTAAACCTCTTAGTATTCATGTTACAAACAGGCCTTTCTAAATTTAGAGTATAAAGCCCATTCTCTAATTAGGCACTACCATACAATATGTCATTATGAGAAAATGAACAATAATTATTCTTAACCGTAAAGCAAAAACCTTTCATGTCTGAAAATGAAACAGAGACAATATTCCTGCTTATAGCTAGTACATGGTAGCAATTATTGAGTTTTAAAACCATGCTTGAAGGCAAAGATAAATGAAATGTCCCTACAGCTAAAGTAGCAACTCTTGCTCTAATGCCTACCTGCAAGTCCACTTCACCCTTTGCTAAAGTTCTACTATTTTGTACTCCCTGCATATTCACACAAATGTGAGAACCACAACCAATATCCAATACCTAAGATGTAGAACTAGAAGTAGCAACATTTACTTTTATAACATAAATACCTTAAGTAGAAGTGTCATTACCCTTCTTCTTCCTTAGATCTTCCAAATATTTCGTACAGATTCTCTTCTTGTGACCTAACTCATTACAATAATGGAAAAGATCGTCATTAGAAGGACTAGGCCTAGTATTAGGGTTAGGATTGGGCTTGTTCTGATTCTTAATTAGACCTTTGCCCTTTCCTTTCCTTTTACTATTGCCTTGTTTCTTAAAACCTTTCCCCTTTTGGACCATGAGGACTTTAGCGTTAAAGTCCATCTTAATGTTGTACTTAACAATCTTAAGCAACCCATTCAACTCAGTTGAAGATTTATTTACATTATGCATATAGTTCATAAGAAAAGTATCATAATCATCTGGCAAAGACTGAAGGATCATGTCAGTAGCTAACTCTTGGCTTATAGGAAATCCCAATCTTTCTAAGTTATCAACTAGGCCAATCATCTTAATAACATGTGGGATAACTGGGCTCTCTTTTTCCAGCTTGCACTCTAAGAGAGACTTCACAGTTTGATATATCTCATTTCTTGCTTATTCTTGAAACAAATTTTTTAGGCTTGTATTCATCTCATTGGCTTCCATATTTTCAAACTGCTTTTACAAGTCTGGGTTTATAATTGCCATCATGAGACAGCCAACATTGATGGCCTCATCTTTATGCTTCTTATAAGCATTCCTTTTAACAAGGGGAGTAGCAGAAAGAGGTGCCCTTTTTTGGGGACTGGCTTTTCAAAGACATAGTCTTTCTTTTCTTGCTTAAGAATAATTCTCAAGTTTCTATACCAGTCTATAAAGTTTGAACCATTCAATTTGTCCTTCTCAAGGATAGATCGTAGTGAAAAACTTGATGAAGAGTTGGTGGTCATGATTATCCACAACAAAATGTGCAAAGTTTTAGTAACATGTTCATTAATAATACCCAATTCTTGGCAATTAAGAATCTCCCACTATACACATATAGCAAATGTCCCTTATAATGAGTATAATGGTCCAAGATCCATATTTCACCTACACCCAAGTGAGCTTTGACTCATCGCTTGAATCTTAGTTATTTAGGTAAGCAACTATTTGCTAATTATATCATATATAACTCTTGGTTGTTGGGTGACATCTTATGTCCCAGCTCCCAACTACACAACTCAAGGTTCAAAACCATTTTGATAACCCCGTTAAGTAAACCAATTCTCACTTATAGATAATCTTTACCCATCCTGTTGGACTTAAATAATGAAGAGCCTCTTGCTTTGGCAAGTCCACTACTCAATGATTCAAGTCCTTGCAAGTGTAGAATTGGAAAGGCATGAATTATTACTTAATATTGTAAAGGGACTAAGTTGATTATGAAATTGCTATATACGTGCATAAAAGAAATTATAAGTAAAAGCATGAATAAAGTAATAATAACATGATATAGTATGGCCCTTAAACTACAAAGATCGAATCTCCAATATAAATGTCTTGTAAAAAATGGATCGTCGTCCTCATACCTTCACTCCAGTCAATTTGATTCTTCAATTAACTTTAAAGGTACAATATTACAATTGAAACTAGTAATAATCTAATTATTAAATAAAAATATGATGACAAGCAGGTTATATCCAAAATTACATAAATACATAACAAAACATGATAGGTGTAGATTGCATTGTATTTTTATAGTGGTTAAGTTGATTGTTTAGTGCGTGTAATTGTGTTAGATCATAAACATTTGTGTTTTAATCATTCTTTGGGTGATAACATGTTTTTAAGCTTAAATTTTATATATATGAGGTGTCATGATGAGTTTTTTGGTGTTTCAGGACATTCAAAAGAGTTTCGGAACTAGACCAAAACACATGGACATGATCGTGGGAGACCTGCCATGATCGTGACAAAAGCACCAACATTGTGCCACAATTGTGGCAAATACGCAACGATCATGTCAGAAACTTAAACATAGGGCCACGATCGTGGGGAATCTACCACGATCGTGATAGAGAGCAGGTAAACCGTCCACGATCATATACCAAGGGCCACAATCATGGCCTACGTGCAGAGAGTCACTTTTAGATTCTAGTTTTCAAAGGATGTTTCAAACATTTCAAACCCTGGAAAGACACTAAGGTTGCCTTAATTGGAAAAGACTATAAAAGGATAATGATGGAACCCTAGATTGGAGTCTACATTCTACTTATGTTTGGAAACCCAAAAGAGAGAGAGAAAGAAGAGAGAGAGAAGAATAAGAGGGTTCCGACACCAAAGCTTCCCGAAATAGGTCCTTATACCAACCCTTCATGACAATTATGAATCATTAAATTATTAGATAGTCATAGAATAATCAATATTAAATTAAATTGTCATATTAATTGAATATTAATCATTTATGAAATATAAGGACTCAAAGCAAGAAATACTTGAGTCAAAACATGAATAAAAGATTTGGAACACAACACCTTACTCGAATCCCCTTGAATCGAAACAATTGAATTTAGCCACACATGGATTTTGCTCCAACAACAAAAATAAAAGAAAGATAAGTAATTACAAAAAACTGTAAAAAGAGAGAACCTTTTTCTATAGTAAGGAATGTCCCTTTTATAGGGTTTTTTGATCTAATCCTAATCTAATTCTAACTTTCAAAGACGTCTATCTAAATTCATATTCAAATTCATACATGAAAAGGATAGAAGGAAGTTTCCTAGTTAAACTCCAACTCTTCAAATGATCAACCTTATCCATTGCAACATTTTCTTCACTTCATCCCAAATTCGTGATTATCATCAGTAGAGTCTCAATTTGATGCAATCTCCACTTTTCATCTCCTAAACTAAAACAAACATTAATTTTAATATTCAAGCACCACAATAAATTCAAAACAAAGGAAATAATATCAAGTAATATGTCAAGATAAGATCTTATCAAACACCAAACGTAAGAAAACACGTGATTGACATAAAATGTGAAATTTGGTGGGTCAGGGGGCCGCGTCCCCTATGAGGTCGAGGGGTAGCACCCTGTTAGAAAATTTTGAATTCATAATTCTATTGTGAATTAATCTTATTAATATGAAAACCCTTATTTAATCACATTGAATTATTGAAAGAACCCCCATTCAATCACATTGAACTAACGAAAGAACCCCTCATTCAATCACATTGAAATAACAAAAAACCCTGATTTCATGTGAATAAACCAAATTAAATTTCAATAAACACAAGTGGCTCTAATACCACTAATAGAACTGTCAGATTGTCGACAGCAATACACTTGTCAGTTGAGTATCCGAAACACCAAGTTTCATGTGAATATTGAAACCAAATTTAGATAAGATTATACCTTTCATGCAGTAGAAGTATGCAGGGGAATTGGTAGAGTCGGGAAGAGAACGTCAAATGTGCGCCTCTACCGGTATCCACACTCTCGCAAGACTGGAACACCCACTTTCTGATTTGTTAGCACCAGACTCATCCCTCTCTCTCTCTCTAGCAGAGGACGATCTCGTTTATGGTTTTGAGAAGATGAAACTCTTCAGTTTGTTAATCATCCCATATATCCATATATATAAGAAAAGCATGAAGCCCAAAACCAAATCTGATTAAGGCCCACTGAATGTTCAGTATGCTTGGTGTGCTACCTTGTAAGTTTATTTAATATCAGCAACAGACCCAAACTTCTTTTAGGCTCAAAAGTTATAAGTGGTTTCTAGCAAGACATTATTACTACTTAATATTAAATAAGATCGGAATACGACACTATCTGAATTACAACTAATCAATTAGAGTATATTCTATAATTGGTTCATGGGGCATACATTAACAGTTTTAGCTCCTTCCTTTCTACGGGTCAAAAAAAGGGAGACAAAACAAAACCGAAAAATAGAAAGGGGTAAAAGGAAGAATTGGGAAGGGATTAGAAAGCTAAGGTGGAGGTTGAGGAACTGAGGTAATTGGTGCTTTAGCAGAGAGAGGAAGAAAAAAACTAAATTGGTCAAGAATGAGAGTCTGACTAAAAGAGGAAGAAATACCTAACATAGTATTCCAAATGACCTAACTTTATTTGATATGCCATAGAAGAAAGTTAAATTTTCTGTAAAATAATAATAGTTCTAGATTATTGAATATAACTATAACTGAGATTATTAAATTATGGTCATAGTTGAGTCGATGATCATTAATTTTATATTTTAGACAGAATTATTTCATATTGTGGATTCTTTTAAGCGTCATATTTTTAATTTAGGGAAAGAAATTAGATTTTTCATGCTTTTAATTGTAAAAAGAAATGGAATATGATTTTAAAATTTATTCTAAACATTGAGAACGTTTAGGGATTATTACATAATTAGTAATCAAAATTTTTAATTTGGTTTAATTATTTGACAATTAATTGTTATATATGGAATAAGCAATTAGTCATTATATGTATCGATAATTAAAATGTAACAAATGTTTATAAAAAGTGAAATAGATAAGATTTAATAAGAAATCTATATTAAATATTTAACTATAAATTACTTGTTTCAATTATACAAATTTATCTAGGTTAATTTATATTATCTATGTTAATATTTTATTATGTTCTCCAATAATAAGTTCATATAATGTTATTAATTGAAAAAAAGATACATTGTTTTGAGTCTGTGATAGTATAGTCTAAGCATTATCCAAACTAAGTTCACTTAAGTTGGTACAGAGTGATTTGAAATTTTGTAAATTTATTTTATTTTAAAATAAAATTTATTTTATCAGCAATTTCAGTTAGATTGTATCAAATTGACCATCCATTATATTTACTTATCTAGAAGCATGTGATATTATTGGCTCAAATAGTTCATATTCAATTTTATTGAAATTTTAATTATGATCAAATTATAGATATAATAAAATAATTTTATAATTTTTTGATTAAACTAGTTTGGTAGGATAATTTGAAAAAATAAATAGAAAGTAAAAGAGTTTAAAATAAACTTAATTCAAATTCCCCATACAACTTTTTCTTATTTGATGAAAAAACCAATCATAAAATTATTTAATTGTCTATATTAACTATATCAACTAAATTTTAAAGAAAAAAAGGATATTTCTAATTTGTTCACAAAAGGTTTGATATAGAGTATTTTTCCTTTATATCTCCAATTTATATAGAGAAAAGTTCTTAAATTTTACAACTAAATCTAATTTAAATTAAATTAAATTTTCTAATTTAAATTGAATTAGGTTTTCTTTTTCTAATGGCTTTTGTACTTGTTAACTAATAGGTTTTAATATATTGACAATAATTATAAATAATAATTAAATTTTATAATTAGAATTAGATAAATTAAACATCTTCTATTTTTTTTTAATTCTCTCATTAAATAATTTATAATCATAAATCAAAATTGACGAATAGAAATACATTAAACCACTCAAAAATTAAGAATGTCAAGGTGATTTTATTTAACTTATACATGCATAGTTATAATGTATAATTTAATCTTTTTCTATACAATATTTTAATTAGATATATAGTTAGAGACTCATTTTGTCTCAACCAAAGCAAATCCGCAAACTAAGTAAAAGAGTGCTCCAAATTGGAGAATACCCGGAACTTTCTCAACTAAGGAATGAGCAACAATATACAAATCAATAGAGACTAACCAAGAAACATCACTCCAAATTGAAGTTCTGAATAAAGCAAAGGGGAGGAAGATCTAAAAAAATTAAAATGATAGTCGAAATGAGGAGAGATATATATTCCTAATCTCCAACAATCTCAAAAAGACTATAGAACTTTAGTAGGAAGGAGTTAAATGTGAACCTTAAGACTACAATGTAGAATATGATTGAGGGAGCTTCTATAGACCTCCCATCTAGTAGCTTTCCTAAAGCTTCCTCAAATTCTAGTGCTAAGGAAGAGGAACATATGATGGACTTTAAAAGAGTAATAAGAAGGAGCATAAAAAGGAATAGGAAAGCCTCCTACCCAATATGAGCACTTTATCTTAGAATATCAAAGGACTTAATAGTCTAATTATATAAAGGATGTTAATCCCTTTTTGGTTAGTCTTTTAGAAACAAAGATAAAGAAAAACACTTAGAATAATTTGAATTTCCTTAGTAAATAATGGAACTCTCTTACAAACATAGTGATCACAATGGGATATTACTTTTTTTTATCCATCAAAACTAGATATTTATAATCCATTGATAAAAGATCATTTCTTTCATATTTATGTTAAAATGGAACAAATGCAATCCATCTTCTATACAATCTTTTTCTATGCATTCAACTTAGCTTTCCAAAGAATCCTCTTCTGAAATATACTCAAGAACTTATGGGACACTATTTAAGAACCATGAATGTTAATAAATTATTTCAACAATACTCTATCACCTTTAGAGACTGAGGAAAGCACAAGACTAGGGTATTACACTAATGACTTCAAGAATTGCACAAATCATATCTAAGTGACAAACCTAAGAATAGACAAGAACTTCTACACCTGGAGTAACAAACAAAAAAGGGAATGGTACCTATAAAAGAAGCTAGATAGGAAATTAGTAAATGAGTAATCACTAGTGATTTATCTAGAGAGTAAAATAACTTTTAATAACCCTTTTTATCTTAGCATTCATTTAAACAGGTTTAAAACATGTTTAATATCCAAAAGAAACATTATTCATTTAGATTTAAAATCATTTAGTAAGTGTTGCTTGTTTTGGTGAAGCTATCATCAAAAGGGTAAGAATTAACTTGTAAGGCAACAAAATATATACTTATATGAGGAAAATAAATTTAATAAAAATTGAGCTTGAACACCTTAAGGGGAAAAAAAGTCCTTAGATACTCAAATTATAGTTAAAGAAGAAAAGAAAAAATCTTTATAATTCTTCAGACAACTTGGCCTTATAGGAGTAAGAGAAGCAAGCTCTTTTCAACTATAACTAGGCAATTAAGTTTTACCATTCCCTCATCAAACAAAGATAGAGAATCCATTGTTACAAAAGGAGGTGACAAGAATATAATTTTTTTCTACAAGACTCTACTTTTTGGGAAAAACATTAATGGAATTATATCTTTTAAGAACCATCATTGCAAATAGTTGCACTCAAAAGAAGACATTAGAAAGGAGGTTATTACTTTATTCTCTAACATATTTAGAACTTCTTCCAATACAAACTCCTCATTCAGTTTATTAAAGAACATCTTTACTGAATATATCTCTGATTAGGATGTAGCTCTTTTAATTGATCCCTTCATCCCCAATGTTGTAGAGAAGGCTATATTTGATTTAAAGCTAAATAAAATACCAAGGCCATATAGACCCAATACCTATATTTCAATAAAATTTGGTATCACATTAAAAAAATTATGGTTATGAATGTTGTGCCTGAATTTTTCTCAAAAGAGAAAATGTTGAAAGAACTCAACAAAACCTTTCTAACCCTTGCTTTAAAAGCACAATTGTTAAGCTCCATAAAGGATTTTTAAGCCATCTCATGTTGAAATACAATAGGCAAAGTAATTTCAAGAATGCAAGTAGACAAGTTGAAGATCATAATGTCCAAGATTGAAGATGCATCTCAAGGATGTTTCATAAGGACAAATTAATAGGTGATAAAGTTCTAATAGTCCATGAGCTCCTTAAAAACTACAATAGAAAAGGATCAAGTAAAAATTGTGTTGTCAAAGTATATTTTAATATGCTTTTGACACCCTAGATTGGTCCTTTATCATAAACATAATGACAGCATATGGTTTCCCTTCGAAGTTTGTGGATGCTTTACTACAATATGGCATAATTACCAATGGGATTCCCTCTCCCCTTACCTTTTCATTCTTAGTATCAAAATCTTGATCAAGTTAACAAAATGTGGAGTTAGTAGAGAACAAAATTTCAAATTCCACAATGCAAGGATATAAGGATCACTAGACTACCTTTTGTTAATGATCTCATTTTATTTTCAAAGATTGATCCTAATTGAGTGTTTATCATAATGACCGCTCTAAATTCTTTTAAGACAACCTCAATGCTCTTAATTAATATTTCAAAAATTCAAAATTTCCTATCTTTAAGTGCCTTAACTTATGCATCATGTCTGGAAAGCATCACTAGTCTCTAAGCTTTAAAGCCTCCTCTAACCTATCTCGGGATCCCAATATCAACCAAAAGGCCTTCTTATACTAAATTCAAACCTCTAATTAATAAAATTAGCTCAATGATTCCCAACTAGTAAAATAGCAACTTATCTCTAGGTGGCAAAATTATGCTAGTCAATTTAATTCTTAATAATAAACAAGTGTACTAGATTTCACATATTTGGTTCCCTATAAGCACAATTAAGAGAATAGAGCAGATTTTGAGGAAATTTGTTTGGATAGGTAATGGCACTAGCTACTCTATGGCTTAGGTTAAATGATAAGACCTCTATTTACTCAAGAAAGAAGGAGGATTAGAGATGTTACCAATCCAGATTACAAACCAAATGTAGTTAATTAAAAGGATTTGGACAATCTTGGTACAAAAAAGCTTATTTGGAGAATCAAACCTAGGCATAACACATCCTGGACTATGAAACATATTCCACAACTAAAAGGAAAGGTTGGAATATGAATTAAAAACACAAAGTATGAGATAAGAAATCAACATAATTCTAGTATGATAATTGATCTTTATTAGGGCCTCTAATTGTAGTTAGTTCATTAGATTTTTGAAAGACTCAATTACAAACAATACTACCATTGAGGAAGCTCAAAATTCTAACTCCTTAACGTACTCAGCTTTATAAAGCCTAAACTTGGATCAATAAGATAAAGCCCTCTAGACCCTTAACACTTCTGGTTCTTTCACCAATTTTACATGCAGAAGACTCCTTAGAGCATAAGGTCAAATCCTTACAGCAAACTCTTCTAGTATCCTCAAACTATAAAGCTTCCTTTATATTATGGTTAGCCATTAATGGGAGGTTATCCACTATGGATGGAGTAAAAAAGGTATCAGTACATCTTTGATACTTGTATGCTTTGTCACAAAGAACCTGAAACGTTTTCTTATATAATCTTTGAATGTAATATATTCTTTAACATATAGAATCCAATTATGCATCTATGTAACCAAAATTTACATGCAAAAGCTTGACAAGGAATTTTAGACTAGTGATGTTCCAATCAAAAGAACAAAAATGGATATTGGTTGGCGTTCAAGATCACTTTGAGTTGCATGGTCTACAACACTTGGAATGAGAGAAATAGGAGCATCTTTGGTCATTCTATCACCTCATCTCACGGCTTACTAAACTCTACAATACAGGCCATAAGGGAACATTTCTAGGCTCACAATTTCAAGTGCATATGTTGCCCTCGGTTAGCTACAAATAAGAGACTACCCAGAGTTAATTAACAACTTACTAAGTTTGTGACATCCCGTTACTGTTATAAAGGGTATTTTGGTAATTGGGAAAGATTGATAGGATTGCACTGCATTCATTGACTGAGCATGTTACTGGCCTCTAATTATAGAGGAACAGGTTTATTGCA
>JANSVB020000183.1:3505294-3517620 GCA_025504935.2 Erythroxylum haughtii
TTCTTAACTAATTCTAGATATTTTATTATTATCAAAACATAAAGGGATTTAATTTGTTAACCACCATTGGTCCAACACGGTCGTCTCGCTTCCAACGGCAAAGTGGGAGTTGGAGGTATTAGAGAACCTGGGGTTGATGGAAATCTGATGCTGAGCAGGGTCAGTTATCAATCAGTAGCTGACCAATCAGTATGTGAAGACTTCTTATGTGCAGAAGTGTCAGGCTACGTAGGAACATGAGGGATCTTAGGGTTCCAGATTCACCTCCTTTAGGATTCTTGGGCTGGGGTCTTAGAAATTTAGGATTAGTCCAGCAAAAGCTGAGATACCTATTGTATATATATATAAAAAGATATTGAAATGCGAGATATGACCTAAGATATAACATATAAATTTTACTAAAGAATTGATTCATTAATTGAGGCGTCATATATTCCTAACAAATATATAATTATATGCTCTCGTTGTATGTTGGTTGCATAAGTTATTGGACAAGTACGAAAACATGCCAAAACCATATTATTTAAACTCATCATGTGTGATTGAGAGATGATAATGAATTGACATACTTGATGAGTTTGGGTTGTGATCTTTCGTTTGTTAACTGTCAATGCTTAATTAACAAATTGACATTATCTACAAATATGAGATAATATTTATTTGAACGATATGATGATAGTCTTAAGAAAAACACTAAATGGAATTTTTGCAAATGTCAAGAGTTCTTTAACTAGAGGATTACAATTAAATCCAAATAAGTAATTTGGTTAATTAATAATGCACATGTTTGAAAGATTTTGTGTTTATCTATATGTTCGATAATAGTTCTTACACCGACTCTTGTAACATTGAACAATATACAATTCACGAAAGATTTGAGAATGCAGACAATAGTGGCCTTATATACATGTATATTACAACTTGAATTCTTTGTTGTATACGTCAAATTTCTCTGAAGATGATAGCTGAATATCCTGCAACAATAAATTAGCTACACATTAATTTTCTTTTGTAAATTTAGTGTTACAACATTAATCAGTAACTAATTGTAACCTATTATTCTTCTTTAAACAATTCCTTGTCATACCAAAATTAATTGCGGCGTGAATAAGCATGTAGCTTACCTGCAGTAACTTGGATCTATAAAATGTCCTCAGGATGCAAGCTATAAGCCCTGTCGGTTCATTAATACCTTCGTCAATGTTTTCCTGAACAGAGGTTATAAGGTCGCCATAGGTCAGTGTAGGATTGTTCTTAATCTGTTGGATGAAGTTACGCGTCAGAGAGGTTTTCCCGGACAAAGTCTGCCACGTAGAGAAGCAATGCATAAACATTAGTTCCTATTAACTAGACATTGATTGTCACCAACCGCAAAATCAGGAACTAAAGGTACTGTAAATATAAATTGGGTGCCTATAGATTTAAGTGGCTTTTATGACCAATACAGTGAGCATATGATTTAGGTCGGATAGTTTATTAAAAAAAAGTTATATCAGAAAATAAAGACTTTTCTACAATTTCAGAACGAGAGGCTTATATACTCGCACAATCTTTACTTTGACCTCCACAGGCGTATGGATGGATAGTGCGGTGATGATATTCGTTCTTACTTTTTATAATGTTATTTTTATTTGGTAGCCAAAAAGTAGTCGTATGATAACAAAATTAGCAATAACCTGCCACACTTTTACACAAGCACTTACCGAAGAATCAACGGTTTCTTGGTCATCTCTGCAAGCACCGATGCATATGGCAAGGCCGCCGCTTGTGCCTTTATAAGCACCTGATGGAGGTTGGTTGTTTATCCAGTTTTTGCTACATAATTAATCAAAAAATGTTTGTTGAACATAGAAGTTAATTATATGCTCATAAAATATATGACATTAAAAGACACATTTCAGTTGTAGGAAAATACTTTCCCATGTTATTAAAAAATCATATTGATTAAAATTATAAATTAATAATCCAAATGGCATAAGGTAAAAAAATTGATATGCTGATAAAAATTTATAAAAATGATAAAATCATGGTGTCAAAATATTCCTTAAGACACAAAATGCTAACACATTTATAAATATGAAATTGCAATATTCTTTGAAAATTTATTACAAACATGTCTGCCTTATTATATAGTTAGTGACATTTAACTGAGCTCTCAGCATCACAAAACTGAAATAAGTTGTTAGTATTTAAACAAAAAATGTATAAGTTTATTAAATTTTAACATGTACTTGCTACATAAAAACTAAAAAAAATTAAAAATTTTAAATCTTGGGCACCGCATTGAATTTATATTCTATAATATTCAATGGTAATACTTTGTTATTTTTTTTGGTATTAAATAAATCAATGTTAATATTCAATGGTAATACTTTGTTATCTATTTTGGTATTAAATAAATCAATGTTATGGCTTTTCAATGTAAGAAAGGAAAAGGGTTCAATTGGTGTTACATAATTTGTTCTTCCAAATTAGTGGATAGCAACAGACTATCAAATTAGGCTAAAAAATGAGTAAAAAGTAGAGTTACTCTTTTGTATCAAAAATGTAGGGAAGATCAAGCATCGTTGCACTGTGACAAGTGTCAATGACGGCGTGAAGTGTGACCCCAGTTGCCAATGGCCTGACTATGGTAGAATTGATGTCATTATCAACTATTTTGCCCTTTGCTTCAAAATCAACCGGACAAATTGCTTCATTACGTCCGTCAAGCTCATCCCCCTCACTCTCCGACTCTTGGAGACCGTGCCCCGCAAAGTAAAACACCAATGAGTCGCGAGAACGACTGCCCTCCACCAGCCATCGTAGCCCCTTCTCAATGTTCTCCCTTGTCGGACACAGTGTTGGGTCTTTTTCTTCGTCTGCAACTTCAACTTGTTAACCATAATCACCTAAAAACTCTTAAATAATATTAGATATCGAAACTTAAAATTAAGTTACTAGTTATTTAACACTAAGCTGATATCTCAACTTAACAAATATCCTTGCCATCTTTCAGACTATTCTCATATAAGGGATGTAGAAAGCATATCAAATATTCCTACTCACTGACGAAACTCTTTAGACTAGATCTTGTTTCATGAACTAAAAAACTTCATAAGTTACCAGTAAGTAGGCGAATACAATCATCTGGAAACTTAAGGTGACTGATAAGCAAATCTTTAATGTTCTTGGCATCGATTATAGCTCCCTTAAGCCTATACCTGCAACGACTCTTCTTGTAACTCACTCCACAAACAAGAGCGCGCTTTCTTGGTTTTCGTTCAAACGATGCTGACTTTATGCTCATGTGAAGAAATTGGTCCCAAGCAGCAATAGTTTTACTTCCGGCATGGTTATAAGTTTTGGTGTTCTTCACGTTACCATTTCTGACCAAACATACTAGGTCATTGGGTCGTCCTTCATTCACAAGTAACTCTTGTTTGCAAGATATGCAGTGCTGTGTTTTGGCAGCTGCAGGTAACCATGAATGTTGCCTACACCTGCTGCACTTTATTATTCTGGCTTCCATTACCAGGTGGTCTTTTAGTTTGGTGGTCCTTCATGATTAAATATGAAAAATTTTTGAAGATATTTTGGCGACATTCGTGGGATATTTGATGGATTTTGGATTTATAGCCACGACAGTTAGATGCGACAATGGATGCGGTACAGATTCTGAAATTTGTACGATGAGAATATGATTATTTCTTGGGCAATCACAAAAATATTGCTTGGCCCACACTACCGAAAAGCAAAGGTAAACAATTGATATAGTATGTATGGTATTGTCTAAACAACACAATCAAATATTCATGCATTATTTTGTTTGCACATCCAAATATTGGATTGCATTTTTCCAGAAGTAGGAAACGTAAAACATTATTCGAATATTTTGACTTGACTCGAGCCATCCAGTATTGGGCAATAGCCTCTGATAGGATAAGAATCTAATACCCTAACATTTTATACAATGGTTGAAGACGAATATTAGCTGAATTGGCTCCTACCTTGAATTTGTTGCTCATAACTCTGATCTTAGAGCTGGCGAAAGGTGGAGCTTTAGAGAACAAATGATGCATCCAACGTGTCTTCAGCATGCTTATCCACCTTGTCAATTGTATTTAGTCCAATAAAATCTTTTCAAGGAAAAGGATGACAAAGCATACGGGAGAGTCATTTATATTCTCACAATACACGATATTCGAAAACAGATATGACACGATAAGAGAGATGATAGCAATAACTTGAAAGAAATTATTGAGAAAAATAGAGAGAGATAAGATAGAATAAGAATTTTGCATTTGGTCAAAAAAAATTTATATTCATTTATTTCAAGGGAATTTTAAAAAACACCTCAAACAAATTTTACACTGCTAACTCAAATTTAAAAGTGATGTTAAGGTGTCCCAATTTTTAATTTGATGTAAAAATAGTTCAACAATAAATTTTTTGTTAGCATGTTTGATGTCACTGCAAGAAATACATACAAAACGTCACGAATTATTCAGATTTTTCTTGACGTTTAAAAAATATCAAGAAAAGTTTCAATTTTCTAGGACGTTTTTATAAATCGTCACTATTTGTAACATTTTTTGCGACGTTTTATCAATAAAACATCACAAAATAGAAATCGCCATGCTTTGTCGAAGAAAACGTCACAGAAGGGTTACTTAAAACGTTCTGCTTTAAAACCTACCTTACTTAAAACACTATGCTTTTTTGTTTTCTTAAAACCTACCTTCTGCGCACTGTTTGTCTTCCTCCTAGGAAACGGTTATATTCAGCAACAAAATGAAGGTGTTGTTCAATTTACGGGTTTTTTTTTGTATACCTTGGTGACGATAAAGAAAAAGATAGAGAAAGGTGTTTGTTAAATTTTGGGGGCAACATACTCTAACTCTCTCTTCGCTTGGTTTTCGATCTCTTCCCAATAGTGGCTAGTTTCAAATCCGACGATATAGTGGTGAAGCCAACGATAGGTGGATTTTGATTCCATAACCCTAAATGATGACGAAGAAGAAGAATAAATGGATGAGGATGATTATGAAGATGACGATGATAAAGAAGACCTAGGCAAAGACGAAGAGGAAGATGAAGACGACGATGAAGAAGATGGTGACGTGAAAGGAAAAGGAAATGCATCTCAAGCTAAGAAGGTTGTTACTCTATTTCTTTCCTCTTTATTCGAATGGCTTCCTAGCAATACGATAGAACTCTAAATTGCTACTTGCAACTACAACGTTCATCATTCAATGTGGTAAGCTATGAGAAATTAAAACATTATGAAATTTTTTAAAGAAAAGTCAGACCGTGGCCACTATGGTAGGGATCAAAAGTAGCAGTTTGATCAGAGCTATGGCGGAAGAGGTGGAGATTGATCAGTTGCCGATAGACCTATTGGTCCACATATTCGTTTTGACAACTTCCTTTACCGATTTGGCCTAATAAGTACTGTTGTGATTTTCTTGTCTTATAGTGCTCTTAGTATTTATGGTGAGAATCCGTGGTTGGTGTATGCGTGCAGAGCAAGTGTTGTGTGCATTAAATGGAAAGAAGGTGTTAAGCAGTTTTTGGGGAGGAGACAGTGCTAGAGCTTTGTCGGTCAGAAGACAGACGATGAAACTACGGCTCGTATCGTACAACATGCTTATGGCCTTAAAGAACTCGATATGTACACTGTACACTCTCCGTCTCTTTCTTTGGGTATTTAGGTTCATATGTGTTTCTCCTTTTGATTCTTGTTGTAGTTCTGGGTTGAGACATGATTGATTGATTTGAATGAATTCCTTATTGATAAATTGATGTTTGGAGTTAAGAAGGTGAACTTGGAATTTAACCTTTATTCGGTAACATTTACCGGTGAAGAGATTTTTCCTTTGGTGATCCTAGTTTCTATTAATGGGTGGAAGAATCAGAGATGTTTATTATCTTAGTTTCCGAGAGAATTCTGCAGTCTTTTGCAGCTTCAGGGATAAGTTCGTCTCAATTGGATAATAAAGAATGCACAGAAAGACTAATCTCTACACTCTCGAGCTTTGAAGTTGCTCATAATCGTTGATTTTCCCAGTGAAAATCTTAGATATGAATTGTATTTCAGAACCAGTGTGCTTGTTTTCTGATGCTTTAGTTGTTATGTAATGAAGCATGAAGAATAAAAATTTATGGTAGTCTTGCCAGGAGAGTCTAAATCCAATTCACCAGATTTAAGAAAGATTTAGTTTTAAGATTTTCTGGAGAAGAAAGAAGGTAAAGTATAGCTTCCTGTCTGCAACTTCTCCCCAAAACTCATTGGACTATTCCATTTAATGATATACCAAGTTTCAAAAGTATCAATCTATCTACGAGAATGTTGTTCTTTTGTACAATGTTTGGCTCGGAGTGGCGCTTCGTAGCTTTTTTTTTTATCTAGGTATTGTCCTTCCAATGAGTTTTGGGGAGAAGTTTTCTTTAAAAAACTTCTGATCCTATTGACGCTCAGGGACTTGCTCATTTTCTATGTTTGTCTCTATTCTTTCTTATGATTGTATGTTAATGCATTTTCTGTTCCAGGATGGATAAGCATATGGTGTTCTGGTCCAGGTTATTATTGTTTTGATGCCTTCCTAGTAGACAAAATAAGAACCACGAAATTGCAGGACATTTGTGGAAGAAGTGAAGAAGATTCCTTGCTTTATGGGTTTCATTGATTCCTAGAAAATGAAATTTTAGTTACTCATATTAAGTGTTTTGGTGAGGAAGGGGTTATTTATGAGTCATTCCCCGTGTTTTCACTTTCACATTCCTGATGAAAATGTCGCGAATTATCTGTGAAAATTATATAGTTTTGAATTTATATTTTTGTTATTTTGCCATCCATATTGTTTAGTATGGTCAGCCGCGAGTAATGAAGTGTGACATATAATGGTTGTTCATTATACTTTTGTAGACAGAGGAGATACTTGGAGATTCAAAGACTTCAGGAAATGACAGCATCTATTATTTACTCTGAACGTGGTGATCGTCTAATATATCTCACTTTGGAACTGAAGCTGAGCTCAATAAAGTAAGAGAGGCAATTCAAGTGGTCCTGAGATTTTTTTTTTTGGTCTTTGACCAGGGTATCCACCGGCGGACCCAGTGACTAATCCCCTCGCTAGTTTGTAGGTACCTCACAGGGTAAGACAATTGACCCAAGGATTTAAGGCTGCTTCATACTCGTGGTCCTGAGATTTTGAGGCTTCACAATTTTCAGTGGTGGTTGCAGTACTGCTTACAATAATTTTCTTACTGAAGATTAGATTAGATATATGTACTCATATTGATATATTAAACATTTATGACGTATTGTTTATGTTAATTAATGTATTATGACATGCTTGGGAATTATTTTAAATAATAAATTTTCTGCACAATATGAAATTCTTGTAATACATGAATAGTCATTAAAATTAATGATATATTAAAAAATTGAAGAATTATTAAATAAATAAAATTTATAAATAATATTGAATAGTTATTGAATAAATAAGATTTTAAAATTTTTATTATTTAAAAATAATTATTAAAATTTAAAAATTATTAAATTAATATAATTTTTAAAAAATGAAAATAATAATAAAAACGTCGCGGATGACAATCAACGACGTTTAAAAATAAACGTCGTGGATTCCTTCACATTCTACGACGTTTTAAAAATGTCGCGGAAACTCTAACAATCAGCGTCGTTTTCCTAAAACGTCGCGGATTGTCCAACGTTTTGTTTTCTAAAACATTGCGGAATGTCGGCGTTTTCTGCGACTTTTTTTATAAAACGTCGTGAAAAACATTTACCTACACCACATTCTACGACGTTTTTTAAAGCGTCGCAAATGTTATTCTGCGACATTTTTAGGACCTTTTGTGACGTTTTTAAAACGACACAAAAGGGCTTGTTTTCTTGTAGTGTGTAGAATTCTCAACATTTTATAATTTCTTTCTCTCTATAATTATTAGCAATCAAGAATAGTAGATTACCTTTCTAATTAATTTAGGATAACAAATTAATTATTAACCTACTACTTACTCAACTATTTCTATATAATTGATATTATTTAAATATTATCAATTAAGTTATCCTAAATAGAATATATCATAAGTAGTATTAAAATATAATAATTTTCATATAAAATACTCTGATAATCTCAAGTTTTAGGACTAACTACATGATCATAATAATGATCATATCTACATAAACACAAATAATGATTCTCATTATCAGTCCAATTTAGTGAACTTATTCTCTAATAAGTATTCATATATTTGTTTAAGTGTTTATATATCTTACTTTATAAAATTAAACACTTTTTTCACAAAAAGAAACATAATATACGTTAGTTTTATCGCACTATCAAAATCTTGTCTTGATAAAATTATATTTAGTAACAATATGAAAATAGTACTTAAATGCAATTTGAATTTAATAGTTATAATCATATCATAATTTCAATTGTATAATAACTATTGTAGTTATTTTACTTTTAATATTAAGCATAAAATACAACTAATAAAGAATACATAAATATTCTTAAAAAATAAATTGCTTTCCAACCAACCCAATCAATCGAAAGGGTATAAACTAAAAGGCTCGTCAATGCCAAATTTGATAAAGGCAATTGAATTGGAGATAAGCAATTAACCACTACAAGTGAGTGAAGACACATAGGAAAGTAAGACAACGTTTGACGATCCAATATGCTAAATAAATAGAGAATGAAAATATATCCTTCCTTTCTCGAATTTTTGTGTTCCTTTTCTTAAAGAAAAGACGAAAGGGAAGGCAAAGCTAATTAGCTAAAGCCTCTTTGGTGGTAGAAACGGCCAACCTAGCTAACTACAAGTCAAATACATACGTGTAGAGCCCTTTGGTGGAAACAGTAAAGTTAGTTACATTAAAGAGCTTTATCTAGTTAGCTACATTAAAGAGCTTTATCTCGTTAGCTTACTCCAATGGTTTTCCGTAATATTGTACAGTAAAATGAAAGGCGTTAGAATTCCTTCAAAGATGGGAATGAATCAGCAAGAAAGCAGCAAACTCTCAACTTGTTCTTACTAAAATGAGGCCTATTTTCAAAAACGTTTCTAGAATACTGGCATGAACAGGCCGAAGTAACGAGTCCAGATCTTTTGTCCAATATTATGGTGTTTTATTGTGTCCAATGAATCTCAGCCGTTTATTTATGTGAATTCTGTGTAGGTCCCGCGTGGACCTTGCGTGAGTCCCACAAAATAAATGGTTGAGATTTCATGAACAGAATAAGACAGGGTAATATTAGACAGATGATCTGTTCCCCGAAGTAATCGTGATTGATGGATCCAATTTGATTCACCAAATCCCAATTGACTCGAACTAGCTTTTGTTTTTGTTTTTTTTTTCAACTTCTCATGTGATTCTATTCAACTCAGCCTATCAACTGGGTCACTAATTTTAGAGACAAGATTTTCTGTTTAATTTTATGGTGTCTTATTGCGTCCTATGAAATCTCAGTCATTCATTTATGCGAGACACGCGTTTATTTATGCGAAACTCACACGAGACCTATATAAATCAATGACTGAAATTTATTAGACACAATAACACACTGTAAAATTGGATAAAGGATCGGGACTCTTAGTTTTAGATCAACTTGATTAACCTTGGCTTCAAAGTTAAGATTGATGGTTTCTTTTATTTTTCTTTCTAAGCTTTCCGAGACTTATCTGGTAGCAACTTATGGCTTCAATTATGTGTACAGCAGCAATTGTGGCCCTCGAGAAATGAGGAGGGGCAAAAAGAAACTCCGGTACCTAGAAGTTTGGGACATCATCCGCATACTGTTTAAGGATCTCTGCCATGTAAGTGAGGGAATATCCTAATTGGGTTTCATCACTCTTCCCACTGCCAATATCAATGGCGGATGTTTGCTACTCCTGATTAAAGTCAATGCAAACCATTTCTCATTATAATCTATATATTAAAGTCAATACATTTAGAGAGAGAAAGAGATAGAAATCACACTTTTTTGTTTCGACTCTTGGAACTCAAACATCCTCAACCAACAACCTACCTTCTTGATGGGGTCCGGTTCCGGTTGGATGAAAGTAAGAATCCTATGAGCGAATGAATCCACCGTTAATTTAGATCATCCATCTCATTTTCTCGAACTAAAAACATTAATAGTTTCGATAACTCTGATAAGGAAATTATGAACCTGGAAACTAGAACAGCGGAAGCGGTAAAAGAAAGGAGCTTTGATGCTATCATTAATATTATCTTATAACAAAATGGAAACGTGAATGATAAAACTAGCATTGAGGATATGATGATAGAAGCATCATCAATTATGTTTTCCTTCACCTTCACCTTTATCTAACATACATCATTCACGATTTAGTTGTCATTTCATTTCCTTGTCTAGCTTTCTTAATCTTGCCACCAAGATCTGCGAGAAGAACCGGAGGAAACAAAGACTCCACCTCATTAGACAGATCAAGAGTCTAGGGCTGGGCGATTTTCATTAGACAGACCAAATTCTGCATTTTTATACGGGTAAATTTTCTTTTCTCTTACAATTATTTTGGCCGTTTGTTTTAATTAAAGCCTAGATTGAAGTTTGTGACGACGCGTGTAAACCTAAATGGAGTAGGTTTTGATCGAAAGATGAGTGCATCTGACAGAGGAGTTCGTGACCTATTGTAATATTGTCCACATTCCTTATCAAGAATGCGGACAACATTACAATACGCTACGAATTACAATACGCTACGAACTCCTCTGTCAAATGAACTCATCTTTCGATCAAAACCTGTTCCATTTAAGTTTACACGCGTCGTCACGAACTTTAATCTAGGCTTCAATTAAAACAAACTGTCAAGATAGTTGTAAGAGAAAAGGAAATTTGTGCCTATAAAAAAACAGGATGTGGTTTGAGTTTAAATCTATATCATCTCTTTCAATTTTCAAACATACCAAGGCAGGCATTAAAGCTCTGTGTTAGTGTTGGTCACTTTTGGTATTTGATTGCTATTGTCATTTTAGATCTATACATGCGTCTTCTCGTTTGAATCTTGTCGTTTCTCTTGGTTTGTGGATTTGGTGATTTTACAGACCTGTGCATTTGTTTTAACAACATTTTGGATTTTGCATGTTTAGCTTAAGATTATACGGTTTTTTTTCTTTCAATCTTGAATACTAGTTTCAGATTGATCGTGTGTTCTGGTGTGTATAAGCTTTTCATTGTTCTTATTCTTACGCAAAGCAGAAATAGGTGATGATCCCATTTTTGGATGCTGTATTTGCGTAATTGTGGTTTTTTCTCTTTACGAAAGAATCCTGAATTTTTGTCATTGGAATGTTTCAGGTGATATCATAATATGGCGGACTCCGAGGATATCCAACCACTTGTCTGTGACAATGGAACTGGAATGGTCAAGGTACTGAATCATCGTTTCTAAGACACCAAAATATAGTTTTGTTGTTGAGAATTTCATTTGATTTTTAAATTGTAGGCTGGATTTGCTGGTGACGATGCTCCTAGGGCTGTGTTTCCTAGTATCGTTGGTCGGCCCCGTCACACGGGTGTGATGGTTGGTATGGGCCAGAAGGATGCATATGTTGGGGATGAGGCACAGTCCAAGCGTGGTATTTTAACTCTCAAGTATCCCGTTGAGCATGGCCTTGTGAGCAACTGGGATGATATGGAGAAGATCTGGCATCATACCTTCTACAATGAACTCCGAGTAGCACCTGAAGAGCATCCAGTTCTGCTTACTGAAGCACCTCTTAACCCTAAGGCAAATCGTGAGAAGATGACTCAAATCATGTTTGAGACCTTCAACACTCCTGCCATGTATGTTGCTATTCAGGCTGTTCTGTCTCTATATGCCAGTGGCCGTACAACTGGTGAGCAGCTTTTAACACGTATGCTGATTTATTACTAGTTAGTTAACTGCAATAAGTCAGTAAGGCTTCTCAAACTGTTAAAAGGTATTGCATTGTGCATATTTGAGGTACAGAATAATTGCTGTGAAGTTTATGTTGGAATTTTCTCAGGTTCTTATGGTGCAAATCTTGCCATAGTTTTGGGATGGTTCCTGGAATCTGTTTATTTGAAATCTCTTTGTCTTGGTTCCTTTTGTTGTATCCAGTGCATAGGCATGCCCGGACTTGGGTGAAAATGAAAAGGTTTCAACTTTTGAAGCTGAAAATGAAGTGTAAAAGCAGGAGATTGGAATTGAATTCGGACTTGGGTGGTCACAAATATAGCACTTCCAAAGAAAGATAGAGAGAATTTTGTTAGTGAGATAAAGGAAGGAATGAGGAGACTTCCTGATTCAAATCTGGGGTTTTA
>JANSVB020000184.1:53743-70397 GCA_025504935.2 Erythroxylum haughtii
CTGGCCGGCGGGGAGGGGGTTTGCGATCACGTTGCCGAGCTGCTTGGAGGTGCCGTATGGCCCGCCTGAGTCCTCAGCGGAAGTGTCGTATACTTGCGGGCGCCAGCCAGTTGTGCCAACAGAAATGGAGCTCACATTGACGGCGTGCAAGAAGTCCGTCTCTAGCATGTTGGTGAAGAGCCCGAAGTGCTCGGAATCGGTGCGATTGACGGAGAAGCCGCATTCGCACTTGGCGAGGGTGAGGGGAAGGAGGATGGTGGTAGTGAGGAGGGTGAGCCTGGAGGGAGGTTTCATATTCGCTTTGTCGGTGCAATATGATATGGTGGGTTGATGTGAGATGAGCTTGGCCTTTAGTTGAAGTGCACTTGACATACAGAATGGACCAATCCAAACCCACATAACATCTATTTCATAACTTGTAAACTTGTTGCCCAAAATAGAACTTTTTTCGAAATGTGATTTCATAATCATAGTATCTTTTTCAAAAATCATTTTCATATTCTTTTCATAAATCATCGATACAATATTCACATACCAAACTCATAGCACTTTCTCAAAGCATTCTAAGAGCAATAAATGCACATTTATAACGCAATTGAAAACATTTAACTTTCTTCATTTGGAAAAAACATTAATGGCTTATTACTCAATTATAAAAATGTAACCCATCTTGAAGTCCTTGCTTATAACTTGCTCAAATATCCCTCTCATCTTTCTCCTCGTGTCTATCTTGATTTCCTTTACATAGGCAAAAATCTTAATTCAATAGGTTGCAAATTGTATAGTCGGGTTAAGGGTACCATGAGTATCCTTAGCTTGGGAATGCGGCAGTTTTCATATGCTCGTCATGATACTATGAGTTATCTTAGAAAGATCTGTCTAAATCCATGTTCAAAGAGATAATCATGTCTCTAAGTTATGGATCCTATTTTCTTCAATTCTCAAAAGCATAGTGAAGAACAAAGGTTTGTTTTAAACTATGGATCATACTATCTTTAGTGATTTAGTAACATAGCCTAAGGCATAGGCGTGTCCTAAATCGTGGGATGGTATATAAAAATTAGGTTAATGCATATATTAGTGACACAAGCTTGTTTTTTGACCATGGATTCTATTATCTAACATATAAGTATGACATAGTCTAGGACTAAGGAAAGGCCTAAGCCTTTTGAGAAAAAAACTTTTATGTATACCTAATTTTTAAGATCTCTTTGACTTGTTTATTTAATCTTTCATCTCCACATAAAACTTCTCTTTAAACTCAAATGTGCCTTCCCTTGCATTTCTAACAACAAAATTATAAAACTACAAAATAGATCAAATAGGAAAAAAAATAAAATAGGATATAAACTTATTTATCAATCTAATCTAAGACTTATGTAAAAGAAAATACCTAATAAAAAACAAAATTATTGGTCTTTAATGCTGAAGAAATAAATCCAAGTAAACTTAAAGAAAATTTAAATAGTAGTTTAGATACCTCTTAACAAGTATCTCTTTACAATTCCTTTGGTTGGACTCTATCACTAAACTTTATTAGGTTTTAGAGCAATATATTGCTCCCTTCTGCTTTCTCATTAAGGATTCCATATAAAGGATCATAATCTCTCTTATGTCCCTTCTTCTTGACTATTGCCTTTTTTTTTACTCTACATAACCCTTTCACTTCTTCTTCCTTGAAGATCCTTGGTACAATATTAGCATAATGAGATTGTCCCTAGTCTCTAATAGACATAAGTATTATCTCATCATTATATAATACCAATACTTTTATTTTGAACCTTTAGCGTCAAATCACCTTTTCTAATATAAATTATCTAACTTGTTATAGTTAGGAAGGGTCTATATAAGATTATATACTTTTTTTCTTCATCTTTAATATTTAAAATATAAAAATATATAGGTAATATGAATCTATCAAATTTTACCATTATGTTCTCCTTAATACCACTAGGAATTTTTATCGAATTATTAGTCAAATATATAATTCTCCTATTAGGTTATAGTTTACCCAATCCTAATCTTTTTAATATAACATAAGACATTACATTAATGCTTTCTCTTATATCCACTGATATCTTAGTAATGTCAATAACACCAATTATGTCAGAAATATTACAAATTCCTAGGTTACCTATATTTAATAGTATGATTTTATTATTATTGTACTTACTTTACCAAAAATTCACTAAGAATAAAAGTTTGTTCTTGACGAATAAAAAAAAGGTACCAAATAATGTGGTGTTAATATTGCGTATATTAGTTTATGCCCTTATAGTCAATCGATTGGTTGTAATTTACTGTATGATATTGTTATTTTATTTAATAATCACACTTTTTATCTTTTGGTTTTTATTAATTATATTTGATGTTTAATACTAAAGATCATGGAATAGTTATTGCGTAATTAAAATTATGATGAGATCATAATTATAAGAATCAATTTGTCTTTATGTTTTATTCATAAATTGTTTCTAATCATAGTTTCTTAAAGATGAGATACTGATGGAATAGTAAAATTAGCATATATTATATTTCTAGCACATGTTATGTTTATTTATAATGAAGAAAGTAATTAATCTCATAAAATAAAGTGAAGCAATATTTAAATGAATGTTTGGCTATTTATTATAGAATAATTTCATTAGACTGACCCAATTATAAGGATTTCAAATGGAGCTTTTTTAAAAATTAAAATTGTATTCCAAAATTAAGGCAAAGCTTTAAATAAAGTACAAGGAGTGACAAGTTTAATCATCTCATCAAACAAGTGAGAAGTACAAATGCAAGTGCCTAACTAGCAACAACTTTCGCATCTCATTATAGTATATTATAATAAAAGGATCGTAATTCCCTGAGTTTCCAATTTAATGTTGGAGAATTCCTCATCCTTAAGCTACTTCTCTAGTAACTGAAACCTTGTTCCTAGACAACATAAAATACTCTTTAATCTTGCTTAAGGTAAACCTTTAAAAGTTTGAGACTTCCATTTGTTCACATTTGAATCTCCTCATGTTTCTTTCATGCCATACCTTTCCTATGGTTGCACAGAAGGTTATCTTTAGGAGTTGGGTATCTCCTTTTTTCCTTTTATTTGGAAGTTGGTTCACCATCTAAACCTAGGTGTTACCTATTCCTTCAATTTTACATACTGATTTGATCTTGCTCCATAATTTAGCTATGAATTGGTATTGGAAGAATAAATGGTCTCTTGTTTCTTGCACATCAGAACATAGCATTCGTGAAGGATCAATAGGAGAGGAGCGTTTGACTTTGTTAATTATAAGTAATCTATTTTTTTAGGGCTAACCAAACTATGATTACATATTTGGGGCAAGCTTTTGGTAACCATATCAGCTTATGTCAATCTACATTTTCCTTAGGTTATATGAAGAAGCTGAAAGGTTGGTGAATTTGCTTTAATTGTAGAGAGTCCAACTGATTCTATCTTCGGTATTAACTCTTAACATGTGTCCTAGTATAGCTTTCGCTAGCTTCTCAAACCCTCTTTGCCTGATACATCATTATTGTTTAGCTATTAATTCACTAACCTTAGCTCTTCGCTTTAGCATAGACCTTAGGTAGAATAAATCGTATGAAATTATCAAACCATATTGGAGTGTTTCTTCTAGCTCCTATGATGTATTTGAAAGCTAGAGCTAATACCTATCTAATTTTTAGTATGCTTTGCTTGGTTAAGAAGGAGTTGGGATTACCTTTTACTTCCTAAAACTTTTATCCTTGTAGATATTTAGAGTGGACCTACTGCACCCACAAGTTCTCCTTATCAAAGTTTCCATACCCTTTTAGCTATAAGGACTTTACTAGTTAAATGTATAGAGTTCAGTCATAAACCACCTTGTTCCTTTGTTCAACACAATTCCTTCTAGGATACTTTAGCCCCTGTAGCTTTGTAGGGATCCCCATTCCATAGAAAGTTCCTCAATGTCTTTTCTATATCCTTGGACATCTTCTTTGGAAGAATTAGATGAGATATCCAATAATTGTAGATGTTACACAACACTATTTTAATCAACTAAACTCTACCTATACAATGTGGCTCTTATTATACCATTTTCTAAGCTTCTTCTCAATTTGCTCAAGAAGAGGCTTGTTATCCTTGTAAGATGGCCTTGAGGTTGTGATTATAACTCCTAGGAAAGTAAAAAAGGGATTAGTTGCTTTCATTTGAAAATGTTTACAAGCTCTTATTTAAGAGATTCAGCATCCCTAGAGCACATTACGAAGCTTTTGTGAAAAATGATCTCAATCGCTAACATATTGCTGAACTAGTTGACATACTTCATTAAGATTGAAACAGAGGGAACATCTACCTTGTAAAACAAGAATAGATCACTTGCAAATGTCAAATTGAATAGCTTCAGCTTAATGCACTTCTTGTGGTACCTAAAATATAAGCTTTGTGTAATATTGTATACGGTGAGTTAGCTATACAAATTAAGAACAAGTAAGGGGATAGAAGATCCCCTTATCTAAGCCCTCTTTCAACCTTTTAACCATTGAGTAGGTGCACTATTTATAAGGATGCTAAAGGTGGTGATAGATATACACTCTTTAGTTCAATGTGTAAATTATCTAGGGACTCTTGTAACTTCCATAGTTGTATGTCTTTAGATATCCTCTTCTAAACGGAGCATTAATTATATGTTTGAAGATATCCTCATTATGATAATTGTATAATTGATCCTTAAATTTAAGACTGTCAAGGTATTTTATAGGAAAATTATTTTGTTTTGATGCTATTTATGATCTATTATATTTAGGATAACTCAAAAGTTGGTAATACTTAGATATAGTATGAATTATATAATTATAGTTGAATAAGTCAATAAAAGTTTATCATTTGAACAACTCGTATATTTTAGAAGAAGAATTTATACAAGAATTCAGATCAGGTACGTTTTAGTGCTTTTATTTTTTATTTGTATTTTCAAATTATTCAATAAAAAATTCAGAAAAATAAAAAAAAATCATTTGATTTCCCACGATGCTCAGTTCATATATTGGTACTTAACATGTGCCAACTTTTAAAATATGGGCTTGTTGACTACGGTATCAGAAACCAAGCACTTTGTTTGCTCCCCTCTAAAGTTCCTCCTTTCTTTTTCTTTTTCTTTTTCGTGATCTTCTCACCTCTTTCTCTAACCCTTCTGTTTTCTATTTATTTTTGTTGCTCATAACAGCTAGTTCCGTGTTTGAAGGGACTTTGCCCGTGTGTTTAACCACCCATGAAGTGGGAAGTCGGTCAAAATCTGCGGCCAGTTTTGACATATCCTTATAATCTTCCTTGAAAAGAATTCAAATGACCTCCAAATCTGAAGCCTCCTTTTTCTTTTTCTCAATGGGACACAGAATTAAGAGGGGTTACCTTAGGAAAATACCTGACAGACATTAGGAAAAAGTCCAAGCATTAAAGCCTCATATTAAGCCCACATATGTTTTGGGCATTTTGAAGTCTGCTTCACATATGTTAAATTCAAAGGTCTATGACACCGAAATGAGCAGACGGGGATGGAACTGACAAAAAGTCATACGTGAATCCAATCTAGCTCGTTAACAATAACTGCTGGGACTCTGGTAGAAGAGGGCTGGTGAATATAAATAAGCAGACCTGATAAGTGGGCCTATCTCTGAATCTTTCAAATCCCAAGATATTGATTATCGCATAATCAGGCTTTACTGGCAAGAAAAGAAAAGATTCTTTAACGAGAAAGTACCAACCCAAAGGCTGGCTTAACCATCCGTTTCGTTTAAATACAAATTAAGTATTGTCATCAACCCACCAGTTTCCTGTCCGTCCAATCGACATCTATCTCTTATCAGCACTGTCCAAAACTGGTGGGACCAGAAACCTTGCCTTCTGTCATCCACTTTCGCTTTATCCATGGTCACTTGACAAATCTACGTGCTTGCATCACAGCCAAAAGAAGATGAATTCTCTGAGATACCCTTTATGTACAATTTGTGTTCTCTAGCCTAGCTAAGCCAGCTCGGAAGCATTTTCTTTTGTTTCACCATGGCTATGGGTGAAAAGGCCAAATTTTTGCAACCGATTAGAAGAAAATAATAGAATAAGGATAGGCTGTAAAAAAGTAGCGATATACTTGAGGATGATTTTGCGGGAAAAGAATGAGAGCTTTACGAGTGTCATAACCACATGGCTGAAAGATTCAGCAGCAAGCTAAACTGGGTTTTGTGAATTTCACACATTCCATCTTAAATTTCCAATCTTTCTCTAGTCTTGTTTTCCTCTTTCAGTTTCTAACCTAAAGCATCTGCAGAAATGTCCGAATTTGGAGTTACACAGATTTGGCAGCCCGTAATTATAAAAAAGAAGGATCAAAAGCCAACAGAAACAACCATTAAACCTCAACTGCTCATAACCCAAGATTTCCAACATTGTCAGAGGCCACAACTAAAGAAACATTATAATTCTGATCATTTCCTTGTATAGCTATTTGAAAGGATTATCTACAAAGAAAGGGAAAAGAACTTGAGGACAGGCCACCAAAAATCTTCAAGAAAATTATTCTACTACTGGCACAATTAGGAATTGGATTGCCCCAAGAAAAAGAATGTGAAGGTAGGAGGTGAACAAAAGCAAATGGCTACTCTTTTTTTCTGGCCAAATTCAATCATCAGACGAGAAACAATGAAATTACCCCAAAAAAATCAATAATTATGATGCAAACAATGTTATTTCAACTCATACCAGTACATACAATCCTATACAAGTCAGAGCCAGGATGATGCTATGCGATCCGCATGCTCCAGCTTCAGCTTTGACGTCTTCTCTAACACCCGGAGGCGACGACAAATGCCAAGGGTTTCCATTGGACTCCGGCGAACTCTCCGGTGAGGGAGATATTTCCGGCGGATGAGCATTCCCGGTTACTTCACTTCCAGGCTTGCTCGTCAACATCGGATTCTTCCCAAAAATTTCCCTGGGTAACAGCACTTGAGACACCCCAAAAATAGCCACCGGGTTCTGATCAAAAACAGTTTGCATAATGCAGGCCTGAACTAACCCTGTATTGATGGTCACCGACCCATTAACTCTAGAGATGTTAAGAGTAAAACTACCAGCTCCCATGTCCTCCGTAGCCAACGTGGGCTGAATCGGGTTCACAATCAACTCGAGCGAACCTAGTGGGTAGTAAGAATGCAGAACATGAAACTTCAAGACTAGAGCTTTCTTATCCGCTGGCAGTGACTGTAACGCAACCGTGGGCGGTAGATCTGCGAATGCGGCGTCTGTGGGGACAAAGAGAGTGATTCCAGCGCCACCCTCATCGGCCTCGAGCTCCTCCACGACCCCAGAGGCCGACAACATGGAAGCAGCCACAAAAAAGTTGTGACCATCCATTAGAGTTTTGGTAATGTTAAGTCCCAACGGCAGTCTTGTCTCTGAGGCCATTAGATCAAATCCATAAGGGACTAACAGGGAATCGACCGAGACAATGGTGATGTTGTAAGGAAGGGTTTTGACGAGGAACAAGACGGTGGCCTGTGATGTGGAGTAGGGAGCGGAAGAGTGGATGGTCACATTGTTGGTGGCAGGATTGCAAGTTATGTTGATGGAGCCGAAGTTGGAAGAGGCGTGGCCGGTGGTTCGAAAAAGTGTAGTAACGAGGATGCCTGAGGGAGGGATCTGGTGGAAGTCAGACCATGAGAGGTATTGGAGGAGGACATGGTAGCTGAGAAGGTCGGAGAGGGAGGAGGGAGAGAGGTGGCGCGTGAGTTCCACGGAGGAGGAGAGATAGGCGTTAGGGACGACCAAGATGGTGAGGAAGGAGCGGCGTGAGAGATCGGCGGAAAGGGAAGAGGTGGAGGAGAGGAGGGTTGTGAAGGAGGAGAAGTCAGGGTATGGAGAGAGGAGTGCGGTGATGTTGATGGCCAGAATTGGAGTGGAGGAGATGGATAACAGAAGTAAATATGTGAATATGAAGGGAGTAATATTGGAAAGTGATAACAATTTGATGGTTGCTGCCATTTTCCTTCTATTTTTCGGCCCTGGAAGGAGTGGGAGTAGTGGTTCTTGCTTCCTTTTAGCAGGAGCCAAGAGAAAAGAAAATGAGAAAGTAAGGGTAGGTATTAGTAGACCGAGCGAGTGTGCGAGTGGTGAGGAGGGGGACTGGCAATGAACGAGTATGAAAGAAAATGATGTTTTCTATTATATATATATATAACAAGTTATCATTAATGATGATAGGTATTACAGTATTAGGGGAAATAAGAAGTAATTAATGATGATAGATATTACAGTATTAGGGGAAATAAGAAGTAATTATTGATGCAGTTTTAGGGGAAATAAGAAGTAATTAATGATGATAGATATTGCGGGAAAATAAGAATAAATCTAAACTCTTTGTTTGATTTTTGATTTGGATATTTCTTTTGTCCACGGGCGCTTAATGTAGGACTGGGCACACTCGCTAAGCCCACTCTCTGTGGAAGTAGTGAATGAACTTAACTTGCAAGATTTTCCCGACAGAAAACACAGACAGCATTATAAGTACAGCAACTTGCTTCGTGTGAGCAACGGTGGTTATAAATTTCTTTTCTCTTTGTTTTAAATTTCACCATTATTTAGTAATAATAAAATGCTTGGATCGATGTTAAGAATATTGTACCGTACCAGGTTCAGCTCTATTACGATATCATTCCAATATTAGTTAATATCGAACATTATTTTGAATATTTCTTTAAATTTATGAAATAATTTTTGAATTTTTTTAAAATTACAAAATAATATATTAGTATATTATACTATATACTTTATAAATTTACATCAATCATATCTCAAAAATCGTAATAATAAAAATTTAAAATAACAACGATTTATTTTTTATTAACATTACATTTCACATATAAATAATACCCACAATTAACATAAAAAACATCATTTAATCCTTATACAAATATAAAATTAAGAAAAATATAAAATATTTAAAATATTACAATTTCATCATATAATAAATGATAATTACATTAAAATATCAAATAAAAACAATAAATATCCTTAATTCTACCTATTACAATTTCCAACAAGAGTTTGTGATGACGAAACAACCAACCAGAAGTGAAACTTGAAACAAAAACATTTACAATTACATTACATATATATCAAATATAAGTAAAATTAAAAGAAGAAGAGAAACAAAAATTGAAACGTCATTCAATCGAATACGGGATAACCGCTATAATGGCATTGATCCTAATTCTCATTTGGTACAAAATCCTCATCATCACTATCATTTAAGATTATTGCACTAAATAATATGTCAATACTTTCTCATCTAAGATTATCTTTCAAGTCAATATTATCTATCAAACCTGGTTCCTAAGAAACATAATCTGCCAAAAGATCGATATTATCAATATAAATTAGATTTATTGAATTACTTACTCTATCAAGAGTCCTCGTAAACAGTAAAATTAAAATATTAAAAAATTTTAAGAAATTATATTTAACTTAATAATGATAATAATATATCTTTCTCGAAGCTTTAAATTGTATCAAACGAAGACTAAGTTATTCAATCTTTTGTGTTCCAATCTATTCCGTTTCATAGAATGGATAAATTCAAACGTGCTTCAATTCCTTTCATAGCCTACTGCATTCACACATTGACTTAGAATTGCAAACATTTGCAATTCTAGAACACCACTTTTGAATTGGTCCCCACCAAGGATCTATAAATCGTAAGACAACAAAAGTAGCATTATAAACAAAATAAAATAATAATTAATTTTCAACAAATAATAAAAGTGGAAAATATACTTGGATTAAGTTTTTGCTCTTTGTCGAATAGCAATTGGCATCCCAAAATCTCCAAAAAATCTCCTTATAAATCTCCATTTATAAGCTTAGGAGATCTTGCATCATCTCATGGGTAACAACTGTTGTAATAATTAGTAACATTCTCCTATTTGTCCAACCATCATACATAATAGCCCAAGTTATTCTTCATTTTTCTAGATAACTTCTAATTTCATAAATAGAACTACTAAAAAAGTTTACCTCTATAGACATAAAAAAGAAGCTTTGTATCCCAGACTATAAGAGGCTATAACATCCATCATAGGTTAATAATAATAAGATTGGGAAGCATGGAATTCTACACTTAAATCATACCATCATCTAACCACTGCCATATCTACATTGTGAGTTGCTTATCTTGATTATATGCCAGTACCAGTAGAAGGCTGAGCTCTAAGAGTTGTTCATAGTGCAAAAACATTTGACACCTACATTCTTCTTTTCCTAACATCAGGTCTAGATGCAACATTCACTTCTTGTTGGGTAGGAACACTACCTCCTTCAACATTTTCATTATCATCTTGAACATAAAAAAACGAACTTTTACTACCAATTTCATAATTTAATCTCTCCCTTTTGTCTTTCTTATGCTGATACTCTTCAAGCAAAGTCTTCATTTCCCACTTCACATCATGGCTCAGTTTTTAAAAGGTCTCACATCTCATTTAACCATAGCTAAATGCTTTTTAATTTGGTGATTCCTCCATCTTTCAAATGCTTGTTACAAAATAAGCAAATAGTATGGTTCTTTATACTAAAGACCAATGCAACATGAACCTAATCTAAATCATTGTATTTTCTTGAAGCGGTGGAATTATCAGGAGTACTTGAATTTCCTTCCATGTATTTGTAAAAATAAATGAAGACATATATCAAAATAAAGAACACACTATTTCATTATCAACCACTTTCACCAAATATGTATTGTTCTCAAAAGTTCAAACTAACATAATTACACAATAAATATCCATCTTATATAATATAACTCATTTTGTATGATTACATCATACACAATTCAATTTCCTCTAACACAATTCACTAATAAGTCAGAAACCAACAATTCAAGTATTCAACACACACAATTACACAATACATATGTCCATCTTATATAATATAACTAATTTTGTATGATTATATCATACGCAATTCAATTTCATCCAACATAATTCACCAATAAGTTAAAAAACAATAATTCAAGTATTCAACACACACAATTACACATTAAACATGTCCATTAATAAGATTTTATCTTGTTATATTATTTGATATTATCTCCTTTGTTTTATATTTATTTTGGTACTTAAATATGAAAATTAATTTTTGTTTTGTTTTAGGAGATTGATAGAAGTAGCAAATAGGATATTTATGAAATGTTATATTTAACATAAGAAAACTAAGTTGAATAATTCTAGCTATCTCAATTATTTAATTTAGGGTTAGTCTTTTTTACTAAGCTTATTACTATCATTTATTTGATATTGAATGCTATCACATCTGAATGATAAGATTTGGTTTGGATGCTGGGTTCAAACTAATTAATTTAGAAAAATTTGAGACTTATTATGGCTATCATTAATATGTTTCGGACTAAAAGCTTGAATTATAACAAATATTCTTTAATGACCAATGATCAATGTTACAATTAGATGGGATCTTTCCCTTGAATCGGAGTTTGTTAATCTTGACTTTCTCATTTTTAAATCCAGTTGATTTAATTTGTTTTTATATTGATTTTTGTTAATTAGTTATTTAATCCAAAACTCCCTATTTAATTTTATTAATTGAAATTAAGAAGATAGTGTTTAGTTCTCTAGGGATTCAACCTAGTTCCACAACAATTACAAAAGTCTGAAGAATTATAATTATTTTAGGGGCTTCTTCAACCCAACTAAAATTTGGTGTTGTTATTAGGGAACTATTTCAAGTTTCTTAGTTTCTTTACGTTCTTATTTTATAGTTATTGCTAACCTTTTGTCTTGTATTACTCATGCTTCTTAGATAGGTAAATTACAATATAATCTAGAAACTGAGAAAACAGAAAGAGACTACGCAAAAAATCATTCATTCACCTTCAGATGTGAAAGTTGAAGTATAACTAACAATTAGTGAAGACTCTAATTTTCAACAAGCGGAAGAAAAGATGGCAAATCTCAACTCTAGAATGTTAAGGGAGTTAGCGACATTAAATTTGAATAAATAACCCTTATGCATGCAATCTCCAGATGTTAAGGTCGATTAATTAAAATCTAGTTTGATTCACTTACTGCCTATTTTTGTGGTCTTACAAGAGAAGATCCACATAAATACTTAAAGGAATTTCATGTTTTCTAGTCGGGAATGAAACCACAAGGGGTGATAGAAGAATAAATTAATCTCAAGGCCTTTCCATTCTTATTGAAAGATAAGGCAAAGGATTGACTATATTATCTTCCCCCTAGTTCAATGACAACATGGAATGAGATGAAAAGAATGTTTGTAGAGAAACTTTTTCCTACATCATGAGCAACGAATATCAAAAAGGAGATATGTGGAATTAGTCAAATTATGTGAAAAAAATTATATAAATATTGGAAAAGGTTTAAAGAGTTATAAGTCAGCTGCCCACGACACCAATTTTTTTTATCAACTTCTGAGTCAATACTTTTATAAGGGACTATTGTTAATGGATCGAAGTATGGTTGATGCAACTAGTGGAGGAGCTTTGATAAACAAAACACCTAAGGTGGCTAGACAATTGATATCAATTATGGCTAAAAATTCTCAACAATTTGGGACAAGTATGGATGAAGTTGTTCAGCGTCTGAATGAGGTAAGTAACACACACCTTGAGGATAAAATTTTAGATTTAACTGCTCTAGTTAGTCAATTGGTTGTGGAATTTTAGATTTAACTGCTCTAGTTAGTCAATTGGTTGTGGGTCAATTGCAATCAACAAGAGTGTGTGGAATATGCTTATTCCCAGGACATCCTATAGATATGTGTCCTACATTGCAACAATAATCTCTTTAAGAAGCTAATGCGATAAGGGGATTTCCTGGCCAACCTCAATGAAAATATGACCCATATTCCAATCACTACAATCCAAGATGGAGGGATTATCTAAACTTGATCAAAGAGGCTAATAACGATTTTAATCTTACAATTTTAAACAACCTCAAGTCCCTATATATACTCAACCTCAATCTTCAAATTCAAGTATGTCTTTTGATGAAATTGTTTAGGTATTTGCTAATAATACTCAACAATTTTGACAGGAAACAACGACAAGCCTTTAGAACTTAGAAAATCACATCACTTAATTAGCCACTTCATTAAATAAATTGGAATCTCAAGCATCAGGAAAATTACCTTCCCAAACGGTTGTGAATCCTAAGGAGAATTTGAGTACAATGACTTTGAGAAGTGGTAAGAAAATTCAATCTAGAATTTCTTTACTAATGGAGGAAGAGAAGCATGATGATGGAGAAAAGAAGGAAGAACTTCTAACTCAAGAATAAAGAAAGGTGAAAAAATGATTCATCTTCATTGATATCAATTAATGCACGTTTGCCTCCTTTTCCTAGTAAGTTAGCTGAACCAAAAGAAGATGAGCATAAAAGAGAGATCTTAGAAACATTTAAAATGGTGGAAATCAATATATCACTTTTTAAAGCCATCAAGCAAGTGTCAAAATATTCAAAATTCTTGAAGGAGCTATGCATAAATAAAAGGAAGTTGAAGGACAAGGAAAGAATAATTGTGGGTAAGAATGTATCAGTTATGATAAAATTACTAGAAAAAAGCAAAGATCCAAGTATGTTTACACTTCTATGTGTTATTGGTAATAAGAAAATTGAACGTGTCATGCTAGACTTATGTGCATCTATTAATGTCATGCCATAGTCAATTTATCAAGCTTTGAATCTAAATTCTTTGCAAGAAACTAATGTGATTATTTAGCTAGATAATCGTTCGTATGCGTGGCTTATTGGTGTTATAAAAGATGTTTTAGTCCAAGTTAATGGTTTGGTATTTCTAGTGGATTTTGAAATCTTGAAAATGGATTGAGATAATGTTAATCATTCGACTTCGATTCTACTGGGTAGGTCGTTTATAAAGACAACTAAGATGAAAATCGATGTGGATAAGGGTACTGTTTATGTTGAATTTGATGGAGAGATAGGGAAGTTCAATATTTTTGAAGCAATGAAGCAATTGAATGATTTTCAATCTATCATATGGATATTATGGATTCATTGGTGCAAGATATGTTTAAGGAAGACAGTAATGAAGATAAGTTAGAGCTTAAAGCTAAATCGGACGTGAATGAGCAAGTTGATGAAACTTGTGAAGTTATAGAACCATTGTTAGTAATGCTAATAGATTTGGAAACTTTAAATGATGAACTTAATATAACTCACAAGAAAGTCTTACCTTCTACTTTATAGGCTTTGAAGATATAATTGAAGTTGTTACCTGATTGCTTAAAGTAAGTCTATTTAGGTGATGGAAAGTCATTACCTTCAATCAGCTCAAAAATATTGACTATCGAGCATGAGGAAGGGGCTAATAGCACTACTAAAGAAGTACAAAATTGCAATTACTTAGAAGTTGGAGAAGAAAAAAGCCGCATTGAGCATAATGATATTAAACAATTGCGCTTTTCAGGAGGCAACCCATAATTTGATAGTTTTTATTGAATTTATTTTACTTATATATAGTTTACATGTTTTTGAAACATAAATTTATTGGCTTAAGGGAAAAAGAGGTCTTAAAATTCTAGACTATTAAATCTCATGAGGCAAGATCTCGCCCTATGTCATTTACTGTTTTGGAAAAAAGACGTAATTTTTTAATCTCTCATTTTATTATTTAATTTCTTGATTTACTTTTTTTATTTTAACAAATTTTATTTTTTATTTTATAAATATTTTTAAAAATCCCTATCCTATGTTTCTCTTTTGACAGACATAAACAAAACACTCATCATCCCTCCACTAGCCAAATGCAGAACAATAGCCCTTCTTTAACACATCACTCACGTAGCCTTCACCCACGCCATAGAAAACAACAACAGCCCTCCTTTCCAAGCAACAAATACACCCAAATATTTTTTGTTTTACTTCCATAAATGAGATTCATGCAGTGCCAAACAAGTAGTCCAACAATAGTCACACCTTCATAACACTTCTCTTTTCCGATGCTCACACCTCAGGGGAGTCCTTTATTATTTATTTTCTTTAATTACTTTTGTTGAGTTGTGAGTACCTTATGCATACATTAAGGACAATGTATGATTTAGATGTGGGGGAGCAAGTGTTTATATTGTGATAAACTTTGTGATTTATGTTTGGACTCATGAATACTATGATTCATATATTAATTATTTCTTATGATAGCTTCATAATTACTAGATTTTTGTTCATGAATAATCCTTAAGTTAAGCTAATTTTTTTTGGTTTAAGATTTAATGCATGAGAGAGAAATGCATGATTAATTTGCTCATTAAATTATTTCAAGCATCTCATTGGTTTTGTTAAATAAAAGTGTGCAAGACTTGATGCATTTTTGACACCTATGTGAGCTTTAAGCCTAAGAGTACGTGTCACATATATGTTCATATATATCTTTTCGTTGTGTGTTATTAAACATAGTTTGTTTATGCTAGAACTTGCTTTTAAATACATATTGAGACCACATTTTTTATAAACTTGTGTATAAAGATTATGAGAGTATTTAGGATAACCATTTTTGACCTAAACAAACCTACCTCATTTTTTTATCCTTAGAAAACCAATTTGAGCCTTAACCTTTCTTTCATTGCATAATAACCTTGTTACAAGTCAAAATTTCCTTTTTTTCATTGATATCCTTAATGATTTTGAACCTCTTAAATTGAAAGAATTGTATCGAGCTTATTTATATAAGATTTTAACTAATTCTATGAAAAGTAAGTTCAATTACTCAAGTTGCATTGTTTTGATTTTTTATAGAATCGAGGGAATTGTAAAAAAGAAATCTCCTTTTTGATATTTTTGTTTTAAAAATGAAAGGAAAAAAGGAAGAAAAAAGAAAAGCAAAAGTGATTGAAAGAAATGATATTTGAATTAAGTGAATTTTGATTTAAGTTGAAACTTGTGTGGATAAGTTTGTATGAATTCATTCAATTTATTTAGCCAAAAGGCTTCTTTTTGTCATACCTTAACTAAGCTACATTACAATCCTTATAAAGTCCCTTTGATTTATACATCAAGTTCATTTTGATTAGTGGTGGAGATATGATTCTTGAACAAGCTTATGGAAATAACTTGTTATGTTTTGATTTGAGAGCTTAATGAACCCTAAACACTTTGAGAGTATAGAGTGAAATACTTGTGAGGGTGTCAAGTTTTGTTCATTTGATTTTGATGGTATTGATAAGATGCTATTTTTTAACAATATGTCCTATGAGTGCTTATTCTCTCGATTGTTATTTTATCTTAACCCTTAAATGTGAATTAGCTTTTGGACATTTCTGGATAACATGAAAGGAGATGAGAGGTTTTTATGAAGATGATTAATATATTGAATTGATGTATGCTTGAGGACAAGCATAAGTCCGGTATGGGGGAATTTGATAAGATGTTATCTTTTTATATTATTTGATATTATCTCTTTTGTTTTAGATTTATTTTGGTGATTAAATATGAAAATTAATGATTATTTTTTTAGGAGATGAAAAGTAAAGATTGCATCAAATCAAGACTCTATTGATGATAATCACGAATTTGGAAGAAGTGAAGAGATTGCTACGATAGATAAGACTGATCACTTGAAGAGTTGGAGTTTAAC
>JANSVB020000184.1:157456-168651 GCA_025504935.2 Erythroxylum haughtii
CAATGGTAAACATCATCACACCCATATCATCGTTCAATCAAATCTCCAATTTCCTCACGACTCCACTAGATTCCACAAATTGTCTAGTTTGGAAAAATCAAATTAAGGCTATTTTAATTACATCTGACCTTATTGCTTATGTAGATGGTGCCATTTCCCCACTAGCTCAAATTCTTTGTCTCCAAACTTTCAAAAATGGTGCAAATTCGATCATCTTGTCCACTGCTTCCTCAAGGTGCGACTTTCCCCATCAGCTGCATGACTAGCCCTTAGCTATTAATTTGATCGCGTGGTCTGGCTTGGACTTACAGACCATTTCATGCAGCAATCAGCCTCCCAATATTCTCTTCCCCGTCATCGCCTCCACACTTTGAAGAAAGGCTCTAACACCATCTTGGATTTCCTTTCTCTTCTCTCCACCATAAAAAACGAATTGGATGCCATTGGAGACACACTCATTGAGGAGGATCTCGTTCTGTTCGCTTTGAATGGGCTGCCCGCCGACTATGACTCCTTCATCACCATCGTTGAGCATCGCGAGATTCCCCTGCAATTCTTCGAGTTACATTCCAAACTTCTCGTTTACGAACAAAGGTTGCGATCCTATCACTCTTCTCGACCAACCAACACGACTCTCTTCGGCTCTCACACTGGCAGTCGTCACCGCGGGCATAGTAGAGGTGGTAGGAGGCATCATAGAGGTAGGCACGCCTTCTCTCCCTCTGCATCATGGGTTTGCCATAATTTCTTTATTAATTTGCCTCCCACCTCAAATGGGCTTCCATAATCACTTGGGCCCATTTGCCCTAATGGTTCCCCACATCAGACCTCTAGACCCAACAATTCCAGACTTGTCTCTCACATAGACGGTCGTCACGACAGGCGTAGCAGAGACGGCAGGAGGCATCACAGATGGAGGCACGACTTCTCTCCCTCTACATCGTGGGTTTGCCATAATTTCTCAATTAATTTGCCTCCCATCTCAAATGAGTCTCCACAATCTTTTGGGCCCATTTGCCCTAATAGGTCCCACATCAGACCTCTAGACTCCAAAAATTCCAGGCTCAATTTCAACCTTGTACATCCAATTCAATTCATTTTTCTAGGTCCACTAAACCACCCACTTAGTGTCAAATCTGTTGGAAATGGGGTCACGTTGTTGATCATTGTCGTTTTCGCTATTCTGAGTCTCGTAATTGCAATTATGATTCTTGATATATTAATAACAATCTTTCTGCAGTTTTTATTGCTATGAATGTTCAACCTAACTTAGACAATTCACATCTTTACTCTAGTACAATCTCTGAATGGTTACTTGATATTGGAGCTACTGCTCACATTACCCCCATTTCTCACCTTGTGGAATCTATTTCCTCTTATGACGAGTCCAACTAAGTAACTGTTGGTAATGTACAAACTCTTCCCATTTCCCTACCAGTAAATTAACTATATCAAATTATTCTTATTCTCTTCATCTTTATGATATTTTGGTTGTTCTTATTCTTGGGGTTTCATCCCCAATAATCTATATCCCTTGAAGACTCCATCATCTTTTCACAATCATGTCTCCCTTAATGCTACTACTACATCTTTGGATTTGTGGCATCAACATCTTGGTCATCCATATTGTCTTATATTATCTAGTTTATCTTCTCTTTTACCAGTCAACTAAAATGTTATTAAGTTTTGTACTTCTTATCTTAAAGAAAAAGTGTCTGTCTTTCATTTCCAGTATCCTCTTGCCTTTCTGCATAACCCTTACAACTCATTCACTGTTATATTTAGGGACCTTCCCTGTCACTTTTTTTTTCTTGTTATCAATACTTTATTATCCTTATTGATGATTATAGTCATTTTATGTGAATTTTTCCTATGGTACAAAAGTCACATGCTTTTCTATGTTTTCAAACTTTTAAAACAAGAACTGAAAACGATTTCTCCACCACTATCAAAACTTTTAAATGCGATGGAGTTCTAGAACTCATCAATGGTGTCTTCACCCAATTTCTTGCTACCCATGGAATCACTTATCGTATGTCTTGTTTTTATACTCTACAACAAAATGGTCTTGCTGAATGTCAAATTCATTATATCACTAAAATAGGACTTATCCTCCTTTTGCATGCCTCTCAACCAAAACTTTGTTGGTATGAAGCCTTCCCCACTGTTGTTTACCTCATCAGTCTTTTATCTACACATGTTCTTACTCATCAGTCTCTTCATGAAATATTGTTTCACACAAACCTAATGTCTCTCATCTTTGAGTTTTTGGATGTACAAGCTTTCCCTTTTTAGGCTCCACTAGAGCTGATAAACTCACACCTAAATCAACTCCTTGTATCTTTTTAGGATACTACTCTAAGTATAAAGGCTACTGTTATTTTGATCCTTAAACTTCCAAAACATACATCTCTCATCATATTATTTCCTTCAACATGATTTTCACTACTCCACACTCCCATCTAATCATTCTTCTAACCCTTCTCCTCCTTACCTTTACCTTTTACATCTACTCCTCTTCCACCTTCTCTATCTTCCCTTACTCCTCCACCACCACCCTCTCATCTTATGGTCACTCGTATATGTGATCACACCCAAGTTCCTTACTCATTTCCTAATTATATCACCTATTCCACAACTATTATCACTTAGTTCCTTACTCATTTCCTAATTATATCACATATTCCACAACTATTATCACTTCTGATCCCATGTCCTTTACTCAAGCAAATAAATTTCCATACGAGCGTCAAGCTATGTTTGATGAGTTCATTACTTTCCATCGCAATTATACTTGGACTCTCATTCCTCCTCCACCAAATGCCAACACTGTTGGTTTTAAATGTGTCTTTTGTACCAAACGAAATCATGATGGCTCCATTCAGTGTTATAAAGCTCGATTGGTCGCTAAAGGTTATCATTAGCCTTTTAGGATTGACTATATTGATACCTTTAGTCCTGTTGTCAAACCCATTACCATTAGCATTATTGTTACTCTTGCTTTTATATCATACTTGGTCTAATCGTTAATTTGATGTCAACAATGTTTTCTTTCATGGTCGTCTTCAAGAACAAGTTTTTATGACTCAATCTCCTAGATTCACAGATCCTAACTACCCCCATCATATAGGTCATCTCCATAAATATGGATTGAAACAAGCTCCTTAAGCCTAGTTTTATAGTTTAAGTCAGAAGCTTCTTGTTCTTGGTTTTGTTTCATCCAAATCTGACACTTCCTTGTTTATTCACAACATCTCCGATCACACAACCTTTTTCTTAGTTTATGTGGATGATATCTTAGTTAAAGGTTCTTCACCGTCGTTCATAACAACTCTTATTACTGATCTCAACGCTGCCTTTATAATTAAAGACTTAGGTTCACTTCATCACTTCCTTGGCATTGAGGCTCTTCCTACACCTATTGGTCTTTTACTTACTTGGCAAACCTACATCAAATATCTACGTTTTCGGACTGGTCTCTATAATTCTAAACATGTACCCTCACCCATTACCCCTACCCTTCCTTTGCCTAAAAATCGTGGTCATCCTCTCTCTGATGCTACTGAGTATAATAGCACTGTTGGTGCCCTACAGTACCTTTATATCAGTCGTCCTGACATTCAGTTTGTCGTCAACAAAGTCTCCCAGTTTTTACACTGTCCTACTAATGTCCATTTAACCGTGGTTAAACAAATTCTTCATTATCTTCTATCAACATCTTCTCATGACATTCACTTCACTAAATCATCTTCTTTCAATCTCCATGCTTACTGTGATGTTGATTAAGCTGGTTGTCCTAATGATTGTTGTTCTACATTTGGTTACTGCATCTTTTTCGAATCTAATCTCATCTATTGGAGTGCTAAGAACAACCAACTGTGGCTCGATCTAGTACTGAAGCAGAATATCATAATCTTGCTCTTACAACTACAAAACTTTGTTGGATCACGTCACTTATTGGGGAAATCGGTTTTTCTCACATCACACCTACTCTTTGGTGCAACAAACTTTGTGCTACTTTTCTAGCTTTTGATCCAGTCTCTCGTGTTCATACAAAACACATTGAGATCGACATTCACTTTGTTCGAGATCTGATTGCCAACAAATCTCTTTACGTTCGGCATGACAAAGGCTCTCTCTTCGACAAAATTCTAGCATCTTGAAGACAAATTCATGATTACTAATACTCTTGAGTTTGAGGGCAGCTAATAAGATGTGATTTTAACTACCTTATTTTCTAATCATATCTGTAATCTCTAGATAGTCTTTATATGTAATCTCTAGATAGTTTTATCATCTGTAATCCTTCTATTCTTATTCTCTCTTATCACATGTATGAATGTTGGTCTATATAAAAGACCTAATATCTTTGTAGTTAATCAATCAGAAATACAATACATTTATTTATCTTTCACTTTGTTTGATAAAGGCATTTTGGTGTACATATGATTGTTTTAGTTTAACAATTCAATTATTTTCAATTAATCTAAATATTTCAATATTAAACTAATCTTGTTGACTGTTTAGTCGTATCTAGCTGGTATCAATTGAACAACTGTTTTTAACATTTGTTGTTTTCTTATAATGTCTAGATCTTGCAATTATGTACAAAACTTACAAAATTATTTCTCATATTTTCAAGTTGAATTATAATGAAGAATATTGAATCATCAGAAAAGATTAGATAAACTTAACATTTTTTAATCATGATAAGTTTGATTCAATATGAATTTTTTTTCTTTTCAAACATTTGATGAAAATACTTAATATAATTGTATGTTTGTGGTAAAATGTGTAAAGGGGAACAAATTTATAGAATGATCTTGTTGTTGTTAAGGGTAACATTATTTTTTGCAAGAAAAGTGCCTTTGATGTATGTAAGAGGATTGGATATCATTTGTAGCAAAAAGTAAAAAAAAAACAAAGAAGTTTATAATGTATCTTTTAGGGATGATAAAACACAACAAGTATTAGATAAAGAAAAAAGGAAATTTATTATTGATATTTTTTTTTATTTTCCTCCAAGAATTACTCCTAATTTTAAACCTAGTTTAAAATGTATTTTGGTTAACAAGGATGTTGTTTTATAATGTAAACATGCATGAACATAATGGTTCTATCATTCATATAATCCTTTAAATGCTTTAAATTTACCCTACTTTCAAGAAGCAATAAATCCTACAACAATGATAGGTCAAAGATTTAAGGCAATTTTTTATTATGAGATTCATATGCCTTTAAGTTTTTAAAAAAGAATGTCAATTGATTAGGGATACCTAGAATTCTAATTAAGGAACAACATGATACATTATTATGACAAATAAGCGGATTAATCAAAGATAAAGAACCTTGATTAATTTCTTAGTTTATTGTAATATTAGAACAACTTTTATCAAGTCTAGTGATGTTTCTCATCTGATAAATATATAAATTTTCTGTTATATATTTAGAACGCTTACTAAACAAAGAATTTATGATTTAATTGATATTGATTATATTGACCCTACTGATTTTTTATCAATAAAGAAAGCTTGATTGTAAAGAAATTAAAAAGACAATTTATGAAGAAAATATATTTATAGAAACATATGAGTTAAAACATCTTGAAAATTAAGAGTGCTTCAAACTTAATCTCAGAATTAGTTCTTTTTAAATTAAAATATATTTTTGATATCGTTCTCAATATAGACGCGGTCTGCATGCCAATTACATATATTTTATAAATAGTTTTAAAATAGTCTTTTTTCTTACTGTAAATATAATTCCTTACTAATGGTCATTTATATTTTTAACAAATGGCTCAAGTTCTTTTTTCAATTGATGGTTCTTACACAATTTCTACTTTTTATTCGTTCAATTATATAAATTTTTCGGTGCTTATATTTATTCAAATAGATAAAAATATATCCATATGTTTTTTTATCTAAAATATTTTGAATAGCAAAAATAAAGGTTTAATGGTATTTCCCAAAGATTAAACAAATTTAAACATCTAGATAGACATGTAATTATAAAAAAGGTATCACTTAAAGACATTAATTGAACAATTTAAAGATATATTCTATTTATTCCATTATTCCAATTTATCAACTATCGTATTATTATAGATATTTTTATTAGTTAAAATTCGAACTCCAAAAAAAAGGACATGCTTACTGCTTAGATTATATTATTATATAAATCACAAAATATAATATTATGCTAAAATCGTAAATAAAAACATCAAGCACTTTATTTCAACTTATTAAAAAGAGGAATATAAAAAATGTAGTTATTTTTGGAAAAAATAAATTTTATTGAAGGGTACATAGGAGATTAATCTTTCCAGATGGAGCCGAAGTGTGTATAAACTTGTAAAACCAATACTACAAGGTGTGGCGTTTCACTAAACCTTGGAGCTCTGATAGCCAGGACTTGCAAAACCCAAGCCTGTCTCTTCCTTTCAGTCTCATCCGTATTCCTTACACAGGCGATCAGTTGTGAATCAGCAGAGGGGGCAGCGATAGATCCCCAATTCAGCCATTGAGAGAGCCAAGCCTTTCTGCAATGAGGAAATGTGTGAACCAAATTGAAGTGATTGAAGTAAACATTGGACCTGAGTCGTGAGATCTAGAAATAAAAGGCTTAGCAATTAGCCCGACAAATCCTGTTTTGTTCCACGATAGAAGTAGTAGTAGCCTTGTTCCTCCACTTTCCTGCATTTTATCTGCTATCATAAAATTAGACTACAGATATCGCCAATGCTGCCTGTGTACCGGTTCGAAACCCTAACTTCCTTCAAGATCAGTTGCTTGTAATTTAAACAGGAAGAGGAGGAAATGGATTTTGTGCTTGTGAATTCAGTCCAACGTCATTTGGAGGCACGTCTCATTAAACTGGTATTGGACAGTGTGGGACTCATGGTAGAGATCTTCAACGCACTTGCTCATACAAAGGAGGCAAAGCTACAGGTAAAATTGCGATTAGTCACGAGCTTCTCCAGAATTTTGATACCATTTTTTAATATAATAGGCTCGTGTTTTGTTTTCTTGGTGCGTTAAAATTTTCTTCTAGGCTGAATTGGTGGCTCCTATGTACAAGAAGAATAGACTAGTACCAAATACTTTTGGGCCAACTGTACTTAGAGGAGCTGAAGTTGTTAGCTCTCCAGTGTAAGCTTCTTGTTGCCTGAATACTAAGTTATGGTTAATGATTAATAGATAACCTTCGGATACTCTTTTCTGCTTTTGGTATATCAAAAAACATAATATTTGCAAATCCCTAAACCCATGGACCTATCATGAATTGAAACCCGATAGATAGGAAGATAAGTCCACCTTAATTTTAATTAAACCAAAATCCTAATTTTGCGCGCCCTGGGAAGGATAACTTAAGTTACCTTTGGCATCTTGGAGCCATAGCTTTTGATGCCCTCTTATCAGGTTTAAAATTGAGTACTACAACCATAATTGCGGTTGTAATGTTGTGGTTATAGTCTGATCCATTGTTGCATTTTCCCAATATCTACAATTGTTACTTCATCAACTGTAATTGTTGCAATAACTTGAAATTGTAATGTAATCGGTAGTCCAGACATTAGAGCCTCGCCCTCTTATACTTGTACCTGTTAATTGTATTTTCAAATATTTTTGTTTGTGTATTCATATGCTTTTAAGGCTTGCGATTTGGGAAATAGTATCCTGGTGAATAAGCATTAGTTTAGGTATTACTTTTTTCCATGTTTCAGTAGAATTCAGACTCCCTATGCTGGGATTAAGTTGGCATAATTTATAATAAGTTAAACATTGTCATTTGTGAGAGGGGAAGTAGAGAGTGCTTGTCTTCTACGAATTGTCAGTTTTTAGTTGCAAGTGTGATACTTTCTTCTTACAAGCGAGTGTTAGTCTTAGGTGTGATTTCTAAAATTCTATAGTAGTGATTTTTTGGAATTTGAGTGATTCTTAGTTCTGCTTACTAATTTATAGATCTTAAATGCTTTTTTCTGGATTCCAGCACCCCAAATTTGAAGTTTATACTGTTGTTCTGATCTTTTCTACCTGTCTTACATCATGGTGTCTTCCAAGAGATTGGCTTGACTTTTTTTTATTATAAAATTTCATAAATTCTGCTAATTCAAATATTGCATGATTCAATTCAGATATATACTTTTGGTATCCGCTATAAACTTCTGGAATAGATTCTTATTTAGATGTATGTGTATTAACAGGAGAGGAAATGGAGGTTTTGGCTTTATCAGTGGTGCTGTTCAAGCTGAACTTCATCTTCAAAGGAGAAGGTTCACCTACAAATTTTATGATTTCCTTTTTTATCTTTGTTCTTAAAACCTTTTGTGCATGATTATGGGTCCTCAAAATTTTAACTTGACATTCGTTGAAGGTTACATATTATTGTTCCATAGGGCCTTTGTTTTTTCTTTTAATTTGCAAGATTACTTGGCTAATTATTTGAAAATGGCTCCATTTTAGTTTGACACTGTCTAATTAAGTAGCAGGATAATTTATTTTTAAATATGTATTTATGATGTTGAAATCATCCACATATTGAGCTCTTATTGTCATGTCGGGTTTGCATTCTCAAAGATTTGCCATGTGTCAAATTCTCAAATCCTAATGGATAGACTCTGCTTTATATTTAGATAGCTTTAGATGTAGAGGTATCAGGGAAAAACAAAAAAGAAAGTGAGCTAAGGCCTTTAGCAAACCACATTCGTTCGTGCAATTGATCAAGTTGTTGTTTCAATCACCTCACTTACTATCTTTCCACCGCCTTTTTTTCCCAGGTCTATCTGTACCATGACAAATGACAAGTTTGTCAACAAAATTCTCCAAGCAAAAGAACAAGGACTCAAGTGTTTGTCTTTGATAATTGAGAAGCTTCCTAGAGGAGAACCAGTTGGGTCTGCCTTTCAGTGCTGGATGGGCGAGGGGCATCCCATTCATCAAGGTGACACTTTCCATACCATTAACAGGTTGAGGAAGCTTAATTTGAACAAACGTGCTCTTGAGGTTAGCCTCCTTATAGTGTTGTTAGTGATGTTATGGTGGAAATTGTTCCTTTAAATTATTGACAAGCAGAGAAGTATGACTAGGATGCCTAGGTGAGTGAATAGGATATGATAAAGCAACTTCATTTGTGAATGTTAGGTCGTTGTATTTTCAAACATAAGTACTGACTCATCTTCCATGTAGAGCTCAATTATTTACAGAATATGTTTGAGGATGTACATGGTGAAGAGCCTATAATTTAATTGTTTTGAGAATCTTCTTTCATGAGTAAAAGTTGAAGCATGGTAAAAGTGTACTCTCAACACCTTTTCTCGTACAAATTAAATATTCAATGTTTCTGTTTTGTAATATTTGTTTCTTTCATGGTTTCTTAGATTATTGATGTAGTCTTCATTAGTTTATTTAGAAAAGCAATTGTTTCAGGATAATGTTATGCATTTGATCTGTTTTTCAGCAATCTCGTGGGCAATCGTGCTTAGAAGTGCATATTGTATGTCTTTTTGCAGGTCATGGAATGGGTGATCAGGGAAAGACCTTACAGACCGAAGGAGCTTGACTACTCTTACCTACTGGAGTTCACTATAAAAGTTCATGGGATATCACATGGCGAAAAGCTTTTCAGATGTGTCCCTCTTGAGTTCCAGAAGGAGTTGCTGTATAACAATCTTGTAATTGCATGCTTGGAGAAAGGTGCTATTAGGCTTTCACTTGACTATATGAAGAAAATGAGGGAACTTGGTCATCCCATATCATATTTAATTTTCAATCGCCTCATAGTACTCCATTCAACCTCTAGTAGCAGGAAAATGATCCCAAAGATTCTTGCTCAAATGAAGGCTGATAAGGTGGTTCCTCATGTCTCTACGTACAACATTCTGATGAAAATTGAAGCAAATGAACACAATATTGATCGATTGATGGAAGTATTCAGCAAAATGAAGCAATTGAAAGTTGAGCCAAATGAAATAACTTTCTGCATACTAGCTACTGCACACGTAGTGGCGAGATTGTATAGTGTTGCTGAAGTGTATGTTGAGGCTGTGGAGAAGTCCCACACAGGAGATAACTGGTCAACATTAGATGTTCTGATTATATTGTATGGATATTTGGGGAAGAGGAAGGAGCTAGAAGTAACATGGGGCATTGTGCAGGAACTCCCTCGTGTTCAGCATAAAAGTTACTTGCTTGCAATTGAAGCATTTGGCAGAATGGGGCAAATTAATCGATCTGAAGAGCTCTGGCTAGAGATGAAGTCAACAAAAGGCTTTAAATCAACAGAACAGTTTAATTCCATGTTATCTGTGTACTGCAATCATGGGCTTATAAAAAAAGCAACTAGAATCTTTAGGGAAATGGAGAGCAATGGGTGCAAACCAAATGCAATCACTTACAGGAATCTTGCTTTAGGATGTTTAAAAGCTGAGCTGGTGGATGAAGCGTTGAAGACCCTAGCTAAAGGTGCAAACATGACAACAAGCAAAAGAGTAAGGAATTCAATGCCATGGCTGGAGACCACTCTTTCAATTGTTGAAGGTTTTGCACAAAAAGGTGATGTAGGTAATGCTGAGAAGTTTTTTGGAGAACTTAAGAGAGCAAAGTATGCAAGATATACTTTTGTGTATAATACTTTAGTAAGGGGCTATGTGAAGGCCAAAATTTATAATCCACAACTTTTGAGAAGGATGGTTTTGGATGGTGCTAAGCCAGACTCGGAGACATATAGTTTGATAAAACTTGTTGAGCAGTTTCGAACTTGATTCTTCAATGGTTCCTCAAATGTGCTATACAGCACGTATTTGATATTCCTAAACTTGATGGTGATGATGTGAGTAGAAAGGGGAAAGAAGATGAAATTTGTTCAGGTAATAGCATATGCAATGATAAAAGCATGTTCTACTATTCATGGACATGCTCCGAAACTTGCGTTTCCCACAATTTTTGTTCTGTCCTCGGTTTTCCTACCCACTGCTAAGGCTAATACTTTATAATTTCTTTTACTGGTGGAGAGGACCGAGGAGAGTGGTTTTTGGTATTATTGTTTGGCTTCCAAAGAATGATAATGAGGATCAATTCTCTGCCACAGCTGGCTATAGTGGTCTTGCTTGGAGATTGTTCTTGTTCTATAACTAACGAGCATCACTGTTGGCCTTGTGGTGACATATATATATAGATATGCAGTTTGTGCTGTCC
>JANSVB020000184.1:185895-197077 GCA_025504935.2 Erythroxylum haughtii
CCGATCTATAATTATAAAATAAAAGGGATAAAGAAATGGAAAATTTTCGAATTGGTCGCTAACATTTTCACCATAATTCAATTTAAACCTAAAAATTCTAAACCACTTAAAAATAATTCCAAAATTTTACAAATGTTCAATTTGAACCTGACTTAAGATTTTTAACATCTCCCCATGTAAAAAATTCTACCTAACATTTCTTTTATATGTTTATAATAGGTCCCTTACTTAATGTACATCTTATGTGAAAAATAAGGTCTAAAAACTTACACAAATGTTTTTCAGGCTTATAACTAGATGACATCCATAATTCCTAATCCCTAACCTAAGGCTCCTTCTCTATTTGTTCTTCTATTTTCTCTTTAGTAGTCCTCACCATCCTCTTCATTTGTTTATCATCCTTCAGAGGAGGAGAGAAGAACAAATAAGAAAAGGTCACCAAGTTAATTCTTTAACCTATTAGCATTTAGCTTACTTAGGCTTGTAGTACTTTTAATTTTTCCTCTTTAGTTAAGTGAAGGTGGTTATGGTTGTGTCTGCAAAGGGAAACTTTATAAATTATAACTTTATAGTAGTGGAGATGTTGGGTAACTCTACATTTAATGGCCAAGAAATCATTAATGAAGTTTCCAAAATAGGAAGAATCCACCATGTTAATGTGGTGCATCTCATTGGCTTAAGTATAGAGAGATCCAATTGCACCTTTGTATATAATTTCATAACTAGTGGTTGTCTAAATAAGTACATATTTTCTTGGGGAAGTGTTAGTAACAATATCAATAACGTTATATGAGATTCCTCTTAGAATAGCTAATATAACCAAAAATATATATCGAGGTTGTGAAAGACAAATTTGCATTTTGACATCAAGCCTCATAACATACTCCTTGATAAGAGTTCTTTTCCAAAAATTTTAGATTTTTGACTTACAAATTTGTAACCAATAGAAAATAGTATTATGTCTCTAATGAAAAAGATTCGATAGTATGGTAAAATTAGTTATATGGCTTAAGAGTTGTATTGTAAAAACCTTGGAGGTATTTCCTACAAAGCTAATATCTATATTTTTGTAATGTTGTTACTAGAAATATTGGGCATAAGGAAACTTTTCAATAGTTTAGCCAATCATCTTAGCCAAGTAATTTTACCTAGTTGGATTTATGACTAATATCGTAAAGAAAACGAAATAAAACTTGCAAATGCCTCTAAAGAAGAAAGGAAAATGATTAAGAAGATTATTATAGTTACTTTATGGCGTCCATAGTTGAGCCCAAATTCTTGACCTTCCATGAATACAATCCAAGATTTTTTAAAATTATTTTTACTTCGCTTGCCATGTAGGATCCAAATCTAGTAAAAAGAACCATATGAAAAAAATAAAGAAATGCTAGGTAGGATTTTTTTGATAGGAAGATGATATAGATGTTAAGTTAGGGTTTAAATTGAATGCTTGTAAATATTAGGGATCTTTTTGAATTGTTTGAAATATTTGAGTTTAATTCAATTTTGGTGAAAAATTTATGGTCTAATTTGATCTTTTATCTATAAAGAAATTAACAAAGGCATCAAAGATACACTAGCACGCAAATCACACTAAGCTTTGGAAAATTTAACTTTACTACTAGTGTAAGGTAGAGAAATGTTGGAGAAAAACTTATTGGATCTCTAAGTGTTAGTGGTAACCTATTCTAAATGATGGCACTGCACCTTCTCAATAAGAGAAATGTTCTCAAACTCTCCTCACCTCCTTTTCTTAGATATAATTTTTATTTCAAAATTTGTTGTATAGTGATATTTGATGATATGAAGCTACATGAAGATTTCTAAGAAATCATTTAATCTAAATTGTTTTGTTTAAGCATTTAAGGGAAATGAATATGAGATAAATGTGGTTTAACTCTTGGTGCCTTCTCTTTTTCATCATAAATACTATTATTGCATGATTTGTCAATCTCCTTACCACTTCTATCATGACATGGTACCATATTGGGCCCATGACAACTGTCGCATACTCGGGCTAAGGACACTTATGGTATCCTTAATCCAATTATACAAGGCTAACTGAATATCTCTCTCTTTTTTTGAAAAATTTAGATAGCACAACGACTGTATTTTAAAAATCCTAATACTCAATCAAATACCTGCAAACAATTTTAATCACACTTCTATATTCACATCCAAAAATTTTACCACAACTTCAGGACTTTAAAGTCCACTCTAAGCAATCTCAACAATAGTACCAAAAGTTCATACATAAAGTCTTTTACAATAACAAACAGTCCAGAGTTAAATTTATACAATCATAAAGTATATCAATACAACCAATCTAATAAAAACAGTAAACTAGTTCATGGGCCACTATGCAACTAAAGTACAAAATAGAAACTACCCACGTGCTATAATATCCCGAAAATATCAAAAGACTACATGATCCACTCAAAGCTTCAAGCTCAATAAATTAACCTACATGGTTGGAAGGCGAAAGGGGTGAGTACACTATGTATTCAGTAAGTAGGAAAAACATATATTGCAAATAGAACTTGATAGACACCAAGATAGTATAAATAACCTATTAGGTGATCATCCATCACATAGAAACACATAGGCCTAGCCTATGACTCAATGTATACTGGTTAGGAACCATATAGGCCTACCTTATTAATCACTCATTCGGTAAACATAGGTTTCAATTTCAGTACACAAAAGCATAAAAACGTCATATGTATAAATCAAATATTGATAGGAAAACCGATATTAGGATAAGTCAAAACAATCATGTGTGACTCCACTAGTTGGCTAAACTAATGTGCACACCCACCGATACTCGATGTTGGCTCGACTTTCATCCGTGGTGAGTCCAGACTACAGTCGACAAGAGTATCATAACCCTAGGTGATGACCTCGTCGGTTTCCAGACCCTAAGTGTGGAATCACCCACGAGTCCCGGAGAAAGGTGTCAATACGGCGACTCGACTTTCATGTACCAGCATTAAGGGTACAACAGTCATTTAATCAGTTGTGCCCAGGACACGATTGGCTAATCATTTTCTCAGCAATCACAAAAAAAAATCAGGTCCAATTATTAAGTATAAAATCAAGGCATCATACCTTTATTTATCGGTCCAACCGATAAAATAAAACCATACCATGGCTTTAAGCCAAAAGAGAAAAAAAAACATGCAGCATACATGACTCGATTATGCATATGTAAATTTCAAAACATTATCTCATGAAATAAAAGCCATCTTTTGTACTCCAAATGCAAAATTGTTCAAAAATGTAGTTTTAGAAAATAAAACATTATTCTTTGCACTTTAAACTCAAATTTGTTAAAAACAATAACATTTCTCAAAATATGTAATAAAAATATCAGTTTCAAAAACCATGTTGAAAGATTATTTCATACAATAAAAATTATCTTTTGTACTTCAAATGCATAGTTGCTCAAAATAATGATGTTTATTAAATACCTAAACATATTAACATCCATTTGAAATTCAATTCCACCAGACGTTGCCTAGGTTCAAAATTCATATACCAGTCATCATACTTGTCTTAGGATGTTCTAATCCCATTTGAGAAAGACGATTTCCCCTACTCACCTCAAAAGCAGATATACTCTCTCTTAACTTCAACAATCCTTGGTACGAGCTCCTTAATTCACTGCTTCTGAGCCTTTATACATAAAAATGATATATAATGAAATTACTTCCCAAACATGAATTTCCTATTTATACACCCTCACGTAGTTGTATAAAATACAATATCACTCCCTATAAGCTATAGAATTCCCCACTTTAATTCCTCGCATGGTTACTTCCTTATGTCCACATTAGTTTTTCTTTTGCAATTTCGAAGGTATTTAATGCCTTTAATCCAATACTTATTCATTTCATAACATAATTAGGCACATCTTTATCCAAGCATATTAGGCTTTACTTGTCAATCTAAGCAACATTTCAATTTCACTGTAAGAAAACTTAAAAGTGTTTTTCGAAGAATACCATTATAAAGCCTTAAATCCTAAGTCAAGTTCACTTAGGCATTTTATCAAACACCTACTGTGCATGATTTTCAATTCGCATTTCCAAGACTTTATCATAATTCATGCTCCTATCATGTCATATAGTAACACTTCCAATCAATGAAACATTCCACCACTCCATTCCAACCAATTTCCTTCATTTAAGCTATATTTTATCAATTGTACAACTCATTACATTAATCCACCTCTTCTTCATCATTTTGACCTAAACTTAACTAAAACACATCTTCTTCATTCTTCATCATCAATTCACATCATTCATGTATAATTAACACCATAGAATTCATTTAAACCATCAATTCCAAAAGATATTCAAAAATTCACAAAGTTTCACCTAAAGGGGACAATTTTAGTTTTGACTTAAAGAACCCTCTCCAGGACATATTTCATTCATCTAAACCATGTTTCATCCATAATCAAACATGGAGAACAACATATCTTAACATCAAACTCAAAATGCTAATGTAGAGAGAGATGAGACAAAATTTACCTCAACCTTCCTTTGGTGATATCCAATCCTTTGATAATTTCTCAAATATAATGATAGATTTGAGTTCCTTGACCCCAAATTAGCTTAGAACACCTTGTTTTGAGTTGGAAAATAAAAAAGAAGGATGAATTTTGGTGATGGCCAAAACTTCCTCTCTTTCCTCTCTTCTCCTTCTTTCTCCTCTCTTTTAATTAAAAGAACATGTTTTAAGTCTTTAAAAGGGAGTGCACGGCCACACCTAAGAATAGTCTAGAAATTTGACTCTTCTTTGACCAAACATAGTGAATTTACCATTTTGCCCTTAGGTTGTATGAAATTACCAATTTACCCTCCAAACTTTCCTAAATTTGCAATTAAGCCCAAAGTTTAGAAATCTCCAAAACTTTTATTTTTATGATGGTCCTTGGACTTTCGAAAACTATAATTAAGCCCCTTGACTTTACAAAATTGCTTATTGGTCCTCTAGGAATTGAAAAATTACAATTAAGTCCTTTAACTTTTAACAATTTGCAAATAAGCCCTTATGTACTTCAACTTTTCCTATTAAGCTTTCTAAGTGTCCAATAAGTCTATAAATCATGTCTAATCACCTCTAAGGTATTATAACACATTTAATTCAACCACCAAGGTCATATCTATCCAATGTACTCGGTTTTATCCCCTTAAAAGCTCATATGTCAAAAATCTCCAAGATTCCGCATTATCGATGAATTCCAAGTTCATGTAAGGGCATATAACATTATAAATCATTTACATATACACCCAAATGGCTTAAATACATCTTTGAACTCATATGCAACCATATGTATATATCAATATACAGTAGTATCTCCAAATACAGTACAACACAAAAGGGCTCCGAAAGTCCGGCATTATAATAAAAGGGAATTTAAGAGGTTAAAAAGGAATGAAGATTTTAGAGACTCAAAATGAAGTAGATTCCTTTTCTTTGGAGAGCTATAAGGAGTTAAATTTCATATTTTTAATTCAAAGGGGATATCGAGGCCAACCAATGTGTTTGGACATTAATTCAACTAGTGATGTTCTTAACTCTCTTTTGGTATTGAATTTTTTATTATATGATTAACATTTTGGATTTATTTATGAAAAATTTAGATAGGCCTACTAGATTATTTATTACCAAAATCTAGATTGGAATACATAATCATTGTACATCTAATTCATTTATGGTAAACTAATGATCAAGCATCATTAAGGATAATATAACATAGGTTCAATGACCTGAGCTCAGGTGGTTGTTGCTTAGATTAACCCATTTTCCTATTACTTAATATGGTTGTCGCACTAAATCTAGAGAGGTTATTATAGATTTCTTGATAACTAGACCTAATTAAAGATTTTGTTTTAGTTAGATACAACCTAGGGAAAAACTGGAATTAATAAAGCTTGTTATTAATATATGATTAATAGTTTCAAAGAGGTGTATGAGATCAACATTACGATTAATTTTTCAAATTCAAGTAAAGGTCGAGATTGAACCATAAACTAGATTAAAAAATCATTGATTAATTTTATCAATTTTGTATTATTTAATTTGATTTGTTTTCAATATTTTAGTTTTACTTTATTTTCTTAATTGAATTCAACCAACCCCCCCCCCCCCCAACATTAAACAATAGTTTATTTATTACAAAATCTAAACACACACTCTTTGTAGATACGATCCTTTCTCACAACTACTAAAAATTTAGTTGTACAAAGTTAAATTTTATTTTCTAGTGTGTTTAATGCACATCAAGAATTTTGACACCATTATTAGAGAGTGAAGTAATTTAGTTTTTTTAAATATTAATTGGTGTTTGTATTGTAAGGTGGTGTATACGACTGTGAACTTTCACGATTCACATTAAAAAACCTTGATTCTTAAAAAAAATTCATTTATCTTCATTCCCTCTCACAGCCGACATCGCTCTTTTACTATCATAGTTGTAATTTAATACCACAGGTGTACAATGCAGCTGTAGCTTATACAAGCAAGTATAGGTCAATCCTATGAGGATGGTAAATACTAGTAATTACTATTGTTCTATTATCTAGCTTAAAAATTAATTGTGGTTGAATTAATGAAACCAAAATTAAAATATTAAAGTAAACAAAGCAACATGATTTAAGTAATAATTGGCTAAGTCACTAAGTTATTTATCAATATCAAATGATTAGTATCTAGGCTTTGAATCCCACTAAACCCTTAATTGATTAATTGTTTGTCATCTAATTGTTTTTTTTATTTGTTGGATTATGGAGATTCCTAAGGTATGCTAGCAGGTGACCTGGAGTCTACTAGCAACTAATTCTAAGATCTCTAACCAAATTACTTAGGTTAAAACTTATAGAATTATTTTACCGTATTATGAATCCCTATATTTAGTTTAACCCTAATCCAGAATAATTATGTCATCGTATCTTTAGGATTGCAATAAACTCTTTCCAATTATCATGGATCTATTTAACCTAGGATTTCTCAATCAATAAGTATGAATTAAGGTTAAAGTATAATAAATCATATTAATAGACAATCATAAAATAGATAATTGGATTGTAACAATCAATCAACTCAATTACATTAACAAAATAATCAAAACATGTCAAAGTAGTCAACTAGGGTTCATCTGACCTAGATACTAATAGAAAAATTAGTTATACATCAGCGAACATGAAATCATATCTATATATACAAAAAACAGAATAGAAAACAATAAAATCATAATTCTAAGTCTCCCTGATTGTTCTGTATCACATATTTTTATAATGTAGATGACTTATCTTGTGTTCTAATGGATCTCTTGATAAAAAAATCTGCTTCTCTCTCTCTTTAAGCTCCAAATCGCTTATGGAATCACCTTTGAATGTCTCAAAACAGTGCCAGCCACTTTCTCTTTTCATTTGCCTTTGGAACATCTCTTTTATATGAAAACCTAATATTTTGAGTTATGTGCAATTCTGTGCACATTCATGTATAGGAATGTGAATAATTGGAAATTGTCAGATATTACGAAAGTGCACAACTGTTTACAATTTCCATATTGTTAATTTTTTGTTTTGCACGGTGTTTTCTTCCGAATTCCTCTCCTTTAAGTCCATGAAGGCAAACTATCACTTATAAACACACTTGGAGCATATTAAGTACCAAATATACGATAAAAGTATAAAATATCAAGAAAAATACATCAAATATGGGTGGTAAAATATAATCAAATATCCATCTATCGTGTATATATATTTGTTTATAATTATTTTTAAAGTTGTTTCTTGATCTTTTATGATTTTTAGTGTCTATGTATGTATGGTAGTGATAAGATCTCTTTATCAAGACTCTGTACAATTTGATCCCAAGATTGAAAAGACATTGTGAAGGTTTCATAGGGCAAATAGAGTAAATCAAGAAAAGAGCAAATAATCAATTTGGAAGAAGTTATGGCCAATCTAAAAATAAAAGAGTTGGCTGCCCCAGACTTATAGGCATTTACGCATCACTTTTCCAAATTTTGTTGAACATGTTACTTTTGAGCTTAAGTCTGGCTTAATCCATCTTTTTCCTAATTTTTATGGTTTTGCAAGTGAGGATGCTCATAAGCATCTCAAGGAGTTCAAAGTGGTCTGTTTTAGTATGAACTCTCTAGGTATAATGGAGACTAGATTATCTTAAGAGTCTTTCCATTTTCCACTGAAGGATGCAATAAAAACTACCTTTTTGATTTGTCTACAATAAGTGGGAGCACATAGATTGGAATGTTTAAGAGAAGTATGTTCCGACATTAAATATAGCTAGCATAAGGAAAGAGATTTGTAGGATAAAGCAATATCATAGAGAATCCCTTTATAAGTATTAGGATCACATTAAAAAGTTGTATGCCAGCTACCATCGTCACAATATCACGGAACAACTCCTTATCCAATACTTCTACGAAGTATTATTGCTTATAGAGATGCGCTGATGTAGTAAGCGATGGAGGACTATATGAAAAGACTTTTATGAAGGCTAGAAATTTAATTGAGCATACAGTAGCAAACACTCAACAATTTTGAATCTACAACAATGTTAACTGGGTAATGAGGTAAAAAATTCATCCATAAAACATTGTTTAGATTAACTAACATCTATTATTAGATAAACTATTGTAAGGTAGGCATAGGTAAAAGCTTGCAGTATATGTACAAATGTGAATCATCTAACAATCGAGTGTCTAATGGTTGGAGAGATTGCCTGAACTTAAGATATAAAGGGAATAGGCAGCAAAACTACTTCATACATAGGTTATAAGGTGTGTAACTATTTCAACCTAGACTATAAACCTCTTTTTTTTAAAAAAATATTAGATACATCATTGAAAGATATAGTTAAGTCTTTTTCCATTAATACTCTGCAATTCTAGTATGATTTCAAACAATTTCAATAAGAGACAACTTCACAATTTCAAGACACAGGGTTTAGCATATAAAATTTGGGAACCAAATGCGTCAGATGGTAGTGAATATCAAATAACTAGAATCACAAAGCATAAAAAAGTTGCCATTTAAATATGAGGTAAATTCAAAGAATGTTAGCATGGTTAGGGAGTTTAAAGATCCCAGGAGGACCCTACAAAGGATGGCCAACAAAGGTGAGATTGACCAGTTAAGAAAAAAAGAAAACCTCTCATTTTGCTTGACTTGTACTTAATTGTTGATACATTTAATTCATGACACTTAGTGATTAATGCTTTAAATTGCTTAAGACATTCACTTTAATTCATATTTGGATTTAGGTGTAATTTGAATGTTGGACCCCGAACTTTTCTTAGAAGACTAGAACAAATAAATGAGAAATGTGGATAGGTTTATATTTTGCTTTGGTGTTTTTAATGGATAAGAGATTTTGAAATGGGAAGAATTAAGATGAAAGTTAGAAGTATAATGAAAGCAAAATTGAAATTGAAATTGTGTAGTAAGTTGATGGAGAATATGTACATATGTGTATATTCTATTATTGGTGTTCATGATTAATCATGGACTATATTTTCTTTGGATGATATTGATTTGAAATGCAGTTGAGAATGAAGAGTAAATGAAGCAGAAAAGGTGATCTTGGTATGAGTTGTGTTAAGGAAAGATTGTGAAACAAAATGGGTGGTTGATCTGGAAAATGTTCACGGAGTATGCTTCAGTCTTTTAACCACAACGTTTTTTCTAGTTATCCAAATGATATGATTCTTGATTTGGATTAAACTAGAAACATATGGATACATTTCTTATGAAGACATCTAATTTAAATTCTGTCTTTAAGAATCTCAAAATTTGTCATGAAGTTGAGAACTGGGTGCAGTACATTGGATGAATGTAAAAATTCATGTTCTGTATTCGAGAAAAAATTTGGATTAATCTAGGCTGATTTAGAGAAAGTTGTCTTCTGAAAAGTTGTAGATTATCTTTTTTAGCTTTCCAATGATATATAGTATGGAATTTTTGTACTTTGGAGTCAAAAGTTATAGTCCTTATAAGGGAAGATGTATCTTTTGCATTTTGGCTCTTCTATATTTTGCTTCTTTTATGATGGCGTGTCGTCTGTGATGACGTGTCATCTGTGTTTTGCTTCTTTTGCTTTTTGCTTCTTTTGTGTTTTGCTTCTTTTCTTTTTGCTTCTTTTGTGTTTTGTTTCTTCTGCTTTTTGTTTCTTCTATGTTTCTCTCCTTCTGCTTTTTGCTTCTTCTATGTTTTGCTTCTTCTGCTTTTTCACCTAGCCTATCTTGTGCTCCGTTTTTACCTTCCAGAAGATAGAATCTATCTTTGAGGCCTTCTAAAAAGTTGTAGATCTTAAAGTCTTCTTTCTAACCATATAAAGAACATCTATAGGGATAGTTATAGCAATTTTTTCCATTTGTTTGTCTTTTTCCATTCTACTTTTTCATTTGGTTTTTTTTACCTATCTTCTACTCCATTTTTGACCCTTCAGACAATAGAATCTTTCTTGGTCTTCATGAAAGATGTAGATCTTGAAGTCCTCTTTCAAACTATCTAAAGAACATCCTAATCCGATATCTGTAGGGAAAGTTATAGCAATTTTCTTCATTCGTCTGCTTTTTCCTTTGGTTTCATCTATACCTATCTTCTATTCCATTTTTGACCCTTTAGAACATAAAATATGTTTTTTAAGTCTGCATAAAAGTTTGTAGATCGTGAAGTTCTCTTTCGAACCATCCAAAGACCACACAAATCCGATATCTGTAGGGAAAGTTATGTCAATTTTTCCCATTCGTCTATTTTTCCTTTGGCTTCGTCTGAGCCTATCGTCTGGTCCATTTTGACCATACAGATGATAAAATCTGACCTCAAGGTCTTCTTCAAAGTTGTAAATCTCAAAGTCTTCTTTGAAATCGTCCTAAGATGATCTTAATCCAACATCTTTAGTGAAAGTTATGCCATTTGTCCCGAGACAAGTTCAATATGATTGAGGATCAAAACATTGTTTGATTCTTTTGGCCATAATTTTGTTATCCGACCTCTAAATGAAGTGATTCTTGAACCAATAGTTTCTTAACACTTTTTCTATCCCTCCATAGATTTTTATAGCTTTTGGTATTGATTGGAAAAAAATAGATTGAATCAAAGTAAGGGTATTGGTTGGAAGGTTTAGGATGAAGTTGATGAAC
>JANSVB020000185.1:138151-149930 GCA_025504935.2 Erythroxylum haughtii
CCTAGCTACAGAGAGGCTCCCCCAGCCGTGTAGATTGTGTCTGGCAAGGGAAGTCATGGCTCAAAGGTCGGTCAGCTGGGACTTTTGGATGGCTTAGATAGATTTGATACTTTTTCCTCTTTCATGTAGTATTTTTGTACTAGGTTTTTGATTGACGTACAGATAGTAAGGGATGAAAAACATGTAGACTTTTGATTTTGATGGAATGAAATGAGAAAAAAGTTGGTTTCAAAAATATTGTGATTTACTATTGATGCTTTATTGGTAAATAATGATAAAATGCCATGTGAAGTGAATGTAGTGATCGAACGTAGCTCGCCCTTATCATAAGATATGTACCGGAATGACCTCCGGGCGTCTCGGTGTGTACCCTGCGTTAAGGGGGCGCTACATTATCCCTATGTTTATGCTATAACATGTATTTCATTATTTTATTTAATGAAATTGTTTTGATTGATCTATTTTAATTCAATTACGTGTTTACAATATGTTCTAATAGATCCAAAAAATTATTACATAATTTGATTTCATAGCATAGAGATTGAGAAATCATTGCATGAATAGATCCACCATATTGAAATGAGTTGATTGCAATCTTACATATTGGATGACATAAATCCTCCAGATTAAGGTCAAACCTAATAGTAGAATTGACATGAAGTAGCCCAAGAGTTCATAAAAGACATAGCTATGAATAACTACCAATGGTGCTCAACTAGAGCATGAACAAAGAGGCCATCGGGAGTATATGAAGTAGATTTGGTGGAGCAGTTGGCTTATCAAATGGAGGCCCTAAGCAAGAAGATTGTTAGATTGACTAAGGCTTCACAAGAAGGGAGATGCAGTGTGAAGCGAGCAAGTTAGATCATTAAGGACAAGAATGTCAATTATCAGCAAGCATCACAAACCAAGAAGCTAACTATAGATGAAATGATAGTGGAAGTTATTTAGAAATCAAAAGCGAAAAATTATAGACAACAGACATTCATATGTAACTTAGAGGTTCAACTCGACCAACTGACAACCATATTAGTTGAAAGTCAAACAGAGAATCTACTAAATACCACTGAACCCAATCCTAATAAGCATGTGAAAGCAATCACACTTGGAAGCAGAAAGGAGTTACAAGCAGATGCCAGACTCCAAAATGAGGAAGAGGATCGTGATAAGAGTCAAAAGAAGAATAAAGATATAAAGAATTCTTCTAAAGTAAAGGAATTTCAGCCCACCATTATGTACCCAGAGAATTTAAAAAAGGTTCACATGGATTGGAGTTGAACTTATATAATCTGTGGTGACAGAATGATGTGTGCTTATGACAGGCCCCTATCTTATAATGACTAGGCGACCTACCCGACACTCTACAATGGCTCTCCAGTTGGTATCCGAGTTGGCTAGAAAGTTCTTATGAAGCTAAGCCTATTGCCCTTGTTAAGGAAAAGCTTTAACTCAACAATAATAAATGTAAACAGTGGAGTTTTGTTTTTTAGTTTATTAAAAATTTCGGCAACACAACGACTATATTTTGACATCCAAAAAATTTCAAAGTCCCTGTAAAGTTTAGAACACTTCTATTATCACATCAATTTCTTAACTCCAAATTGTGTACTTCAAATCCACTCACATGCAGTCTCAAACAGTTACATCAACAAAACTTGAAAAGCTAAAACAAAATCATGCATTCCGTTAAAAACCTTTATACACATCCATTCTTTACACAAATGTACATTCCAAAATATGTTCAAGGATATACAATAGTTTTAAATAATATGTACAACGCAAAAAGAAAATGCTTGCACAGTAGCATATGACAAAATTGACCACTCACGAGGTGGAGTCCCTACTACTAAAGCCCATGAGCATGCACATTGGAGGTTTTATTTAAAAATAAAAAATAGAATGTGAGCTAAACGAGCTCAATGAGTGTTATTAGTTTCTATTAAAAACATTTATACAAATATTAACCTCTATAAAATAAAACAATTTCTTTTCTTTTCAAGAAATAACCAATGTTCTTACAAAACACATTCTTTTCTTTTCATAAGATCAATGCACATGTAAAACAAAACATGCATATTTTTCTAAGATCAAGTTCCTCTTTTGCTGTAAATAAACAATGAAGGAAATCAATATTTTCATAAAATTTCTTTCTTTTCTTAAAGCATAGCCATCACAAATTTTCTTTTCCATCTAGTACCCTTAGGTGCAAGGCCACGGAGCTGGTTCTGCATCGCTTACCCGTGCGTAGTTAACCTCTTTATAACAATTGTTATGAAGTTGATTCTACATCGCTTACCTATAACGATGCTAGCACTACATATAAACCAGTGGTTATGGAGTTGATTCTGCATCGCTTACCTGTAACAGTGCTAGCACAATATATACTCCGCACGTTCAGAGGGTGACTCACAGGACATACTAACAAACACAACACCACCCATGTTAGTGATAGATGCCCCCCAAACACCACCATGCACGTTAGGACATACTCTAGTCAATATAATCATATGTATAAAGACCTAACGACGTACCATAGGCTAATCACAATTAATCATGAGTGCGCCTCATTTCAATATCAATTAAAATCATATTTAAAATCCATTTTCATGCCAATTTAAAGCATATGCAAATTTCAATTTAATGCCAACTCAAAACATGTGTACATCTCATTGGCTTCCAAGTGCATCCAAATCTCAATTCAATGCTAAATCAAAGCATCTATAAACCGCAAGAAGATTGATTTTAAAATTCAAGTAGTAGCACCAATGAAATTATTCATAAACATACTTTTATAATAAGGTAAAAACCATCTTTACAAAATCAATTTAAATATACACTCACAGTTTGTCGTTTATTGTTAACCACCTTTACGTGCTCAGTGCTTTTCCTTTACTAGTCCTGAGTCTACGGTGATGAGAAAACTTTATTAGCTTACTCAACTATAAGGGAAATCCTTGAAAGGTTCCTAAAACCTACCAAGTACATCCATAATTTACCACCTTGTTCGACAAATTTTATAACAAAGGGCTTAGCCAAAATCTTAGCGTTTAGTAAGATTAAAATTCTGTTTTCTTTTTACTCAACCATTAAACAACCATTGAACAACATCCATAATTTATACATATTGTCTTCTTTCCATTTAAATAACTTACATAGTGTATACAAGTTGTTTTCCTTGCATTGAACCATTAAACTATGTACAACATACATGCTGCCATTGAACAGCCATTGGGCCACATATAAGGTATCTACATACTGCCAATTAATAACCATTGAACAACATGCATAAGATATGGATATACATGCTATTTTTCTCTCCATTTGCTATGTTGTTTTTCTCTCCATTTAACCATGCAATTAGCTTAAACATTCACGCAATTAGTAAAGGAATTCATGCTCCTAGCTTAAACATTCACATGACTAGCTAAAGAAGATGGAGAAGAGTTATTTAGCATACGAAAATCAGGTGGTAATATGTTGTCCATCTTTTCCCTTCATGTAGTTGACATTGATAAAGATGCTTTCCATGGTTGAAAGCTCAAACACCATGTAGAAATTATTTCCTAAAGGCAATAACTTGGAAGATCTATGCATGAATGGAGCAACTGCAATTATTTATCATCAATTCTAGTCTAAAAGGGAAGTAAAACTTCGGTGGAATGAAGGTGGAGTAGCTCCTCTATCATCTTTGTACAAGTTATTTATTGAAGAGGGTTGTCCAACATGTTGTAAGGTTAGTTTCCAACAACTATCCATTATGTTAACTCTTACCGTCTTTGTTTAATTAATCCATTAACCCCTTACATCATCTATGAAAATTCTTGTCTCCTAAATATAATAAGTTGTTTTGATTTTGTCTCACCAAAATGGATACATCCACACCATGAATTGTTCTCACATGTAATGAATTTTACGTCCCTCACATCTACTCCATAAATGTGGGCAGCATGAGGTTTTCATGCATTCTTGTTCGAAAATAATAAGAACTTCTTCATGTATGTGATAGTTGGCACTTAATGCTAATTCACATGTACATATATTATTTCTTTTCCAAAATAATTAAGTGGCTTAAGAAAAATCTATCCAATTTTGGTAGAAGTTTCATGTCCACTTATTAACATGTTGTACCTAAACATATCAACATATATGTTGGATTGATTTACTGTAACTATCCTTAACTATGACTAATTCTCTCATGCTTGTTTTACTTGGTTTATGTGCTTATGTTTTAGCCCGAAAATGCTTTCAATTTACTCCACGATAATTTAAAACAAGGTTAATCTTAATCTATGATAAATCCATCTATTCGAATTTATTTTTTTGGTCTATTTCCATAGTAGTCAATTTCAATATCTTTTTTACCAACATTTGACTTTAATACGTGTCTCAAGTATTGTCAAATCATTTAGGGCTGGGTTCCCAATTCACCTTTTAACAAAATAAAATTTAAATTCACTCGAAAACACCATTCACACGAAATGAAATCTTATAGACATGTGAAAGAAAAATTTTGGGGGTCGACAACTTAATTATTTATACATTCAATCCTTAACACTTAATGATTATTGTTAAAAAATGCTTGAAATGCTCATTTTATTTCATATTTTGTATTAGGAACAATTTGGAAATTCAAAAGCTAAAATGAGTTAAAAGCACATTCCTTGAGATAGTTATCTTGATCTCAAACTCATTTTTCTTTATGGAACAAGAGGGAAATGGATTAGAGTGAAGATGGGGCAAGAACATGTAAGAAATGAAGAATTCACCATACAGTGAAAGATGCACAACCGTGTACCCAATTGCACGACCGTGCACAATTTTGAAAGATGCATTATTTTGGTAATGCATGATTGGATTCATGGTCGTGCACCTAACTTTGCATCTTTTCATAACCCTAAATTTTCATATAAATAGACATTTGAAGGCCAAATGAAGGATGGATCAATTTTGGAACAAAAAAGGTGACAGAACTCCTACTTTTTGGGCATCTATGGAGGGTTAATCTTCCTTTTTTCGGATTAGAGGGGAAATCGAAGCCAAGGATAATATTTGGGCATATCTTCATTGTATGTTGTTGAACTTCTCTCTCTTTATGCATTATTTATGTTATTCTATATTTATTGATTTGGGTATTTGTATAAAGATTATTTGAATGGGTTCATTAGATTGTTTTTATGTAAACCCATTACTAGAATCTCAAATAAAATATGTAATATTTATGTTTTGGATTCATTTGTGGCAACTAGTAGTACTGAATCATTAGGGATAATGTACCATAGGTTAAATGACCCGAGCTTGTGTGGTTTTAAAAAGCTTGTTGTTAACATACTATTAATAGCTTCGAAAAAAGGTGTGAAATCAACAATTCAATAAAGTATGTTTAATTGTGTGTAGGCCGAGATTGATCTGAGAACTAGATTCCAAACTCATTCATCAATTTTATCATTTTCTCACGGTTTAATTTGAATTATTTTTTAGTTCAATTTTACTTTATTTCGTCTTTTGATTCCAACCAAAACCCCCCATATCCCAAACATTGATTCCTTTCGTTACAAAAGCTTTGTAAACACTCTCTATGGATACGATCCCCACTCACCCCTGGTATAAAATTAGTTGTACAGAGTTAGGTTTATTTTGTAATGCATAGAACTACCTAAATTATTCTTGGAAAAACAATGCAGGAAATAACATGAGAGCACAAGGTCTATCGAGTTTCTTGCACAATCGGTTTGGATCCTTGGATTCCAAGCTAGATATGTTAATGGATGTGCAAATCACCAAGATCGACAGCCAAAATGAAAGTCAAAAGAGGATGGAAGCCAAAATTGATTGAATATTAAAGACCCTAAAATGACCCATGTCGGAGTCCCTCTTTTGGAATTTGAATGGAGCCCTCCTAATGACTCCACAGTAGCCCTCCAATCGATATCTAACTCAACTAAAGTGTTTCCTCAAAGCCAAGCCATTCAGTTATTAAAAACCATTTATACTTTAAAATTTAAAAGCACAAAAAATAGTGGGATATTTTTATTATTTTATTAAAAACTTTGACAGCACAACGACTACATTTTGACATCCCCAAAATTTTCAAAAACCTGCATAACATATTTTAAAACACTTCTAATATTTCATGTACCATGTCAACTTTTGGAGTGGGACCTTAAGTCCACATCGCAAGCAATCACAAACATACAATTCTCAACATTTTAAAATCATCATTGAGGATCAAAGCCCTCGTAGTTCATTAAGAAAAAGAGATTTACAATCCCAAATATGTTTACAAGTTCAAACTTTTAAACCCTTTCCAAAAGTGTCTTTACAATATATATACAAGCAACTAAGCCAATTTCAAGCAAACACATACATAATAAAGATAACACAAGCACAATGGCATCAACAATACAACTAATCATACGGCAGAGTCCTAATTACTAGAGCACCTATACGCATACTTGGGGTGGTTTGCTAAAAAAATAAAAATAAGGGTGAGCTAAATGAGCTCAGTGAGTGTTAATCAGTTTACTAAAAATTTAAATTTTTCATAACAACATAACTAAAATATTCCTATATAGTAGTAAAGCTCATGGTAAAATACTTGTCATAACTATTCATTCATGCATCATAACAATTGGTACTTAAATAACATTTCGTAAAACAAATTTTCAATTTTTTTGAAATACTATTTTGAAAGGCTTTTCCGTAATTAAACTCATCATGTAAAAGTTTCCATTTTCCTTTCCTTTTTTCCTTAATCAATAAACAGTGGTGACAGTCAGTGTTCTAAAAATATTTATACTAAAAATAAACCAACCACAACAGTGCCTCTCAAATTACTTTTAAAAATAAATAGTGGCAACATTATTATTTTATGATTTTTCTTACTTAGCATAGCCCATCGCTAGTTTCTTTACTATATAGTACATTAGGCCTATATTCATGGAGCTGGTTTTGCGTCGCTTACCCATGACTAGTTAACATAGAGCTGGTTCTACATCGTTTACCCATAATAGGATAATCGCCATAAATGTACCGGTATAATAACATGTACAAAGCCTAGCAGTGTACCATAGGAAAAAATAACTCTTACATTTTAAATTAGATTGTAAAGTCTTTTAGACATTTGTTTCGCTATGTCTCTAGTTTCTATAGCATTAAAAATCATGCCATTTCAACTTCTAAATCATGAAACATGTACCAAATATCACAAGCTGCTTCAACACAGGGATAATATTAGGTTATCACAATCAATCTCAATTTTTAGTATCATTCAACTAGAATTAGGGGTAGGTCTCTTCTAGAGGTTTTTAGGACTATGTCTTAGGTTTCAGCTTCAACTATAATCATAAAATTTGAATGTCTGTAGGAACAATTGTGGTCAAAACAATAGGCATGGTTTAAGTGAATTGAAAACCAAATACAAAATTTCAATAAACATAACTCTTTTGTTGTCATATTCAACCCTTAAATGTTTCCAAACGTATTTTCTACTCCATGGAAAGTCAAAAATCATCATTTAACTTATATGAATCTATCCCACTCAAAAGCCCCAAAACTAGAAATTTAGGATAAGAAAACTTACCAATTTCTCTTCCAATCTCTTAGGTACTTGATGAGTACCTCCAATTGATCAAGATCTCTCCAATTTATGCTCCAAAATCATGAAAAATGGTAGCTGCACTCTTCTTCTCGCTCCTTGCTTGAACATGCCCTCTTCTTTCTTCTTTCTTCTTTTCTTCCTTTTGGTTGGTCTCTCATGTTTTTGATGAAAGAATGTAGCAAATTGTCTTCCTTTGGCCCTTTTATACTCTTTAGTGCATTACACATATCACTGTCCAATTGGTCCTCTTTTAATGACTCATTAATCTAGTCACCTCATGTAAAAAGATCAAATTACCCTTAATGACATTTAAAAAGACCAAATTGCCCTTTATTGAATTTAATTCATTAACTAACCGAATTAAATTGTGAAAATATTCTGCAACCATCTTACCATCAAATTGACCGTGAACTACTATAATTAGGCTCAATATTAATTGATTGAATTCTTTTAAAACAATTCGAATGGGTTTAAAATCATTAATAGCCATTATTTTCCAAAAGGGGCATTTTAACCATAAACTTTCAGAAATCCCAAAATTCATCTGATCAGGCTTATTTTCAATCCATTTCAGTATCATTAAACTCTAATACCTATTTTGAGTATGTTTCAAATTTTCAGTGTTGGTTCCCCAAAATTACTATTCAAGTGAAAAATACTATCCCCCAAAATCATTCAAAATCCATTCAAAAGTGTCACTTAAATCTTTAGAGCAGATTTCAGTGCTTTTAAAGCATCTTCAGACTTAGTCCGTAGTTTTTGGTGTTTTTGGAAATTTTTTGAGAAATTTTCGATCAAGCCTAGAACCATCTCTGGTATATCCGTGATCTCTGTTATAACCTCAATAATACATTTAAACGCTTAAAGTACTTTAGTACACCATCAATAGAGCATATTCTATAAAATGCGTGTACAACATATTATATAATACAATGATCGAACTAGGATATTACAAATTCTCCCATCCTTATAAAAATTTCATCCTCAAAATTTGAGACAAATTTAGTCATCTAAAAAATATGGATATTGACTTCGCATCCATTCTTCGTGCTTCCACTTTGTCGATCACTTTATAGGGACTAATATATCGTGGGCTTAGCTTTATCATATTGTCTAAAATAGACTATTCCTTTCCATGATGATATCCATAAAAATTCCTTGATTTTTCAACTTTAAACTCCAAATTCTTTCTCCATTTCCACACCTAGCTCTACTTTCGGTTTTAGGTACTGTCACTTTGACTCGTATACTTTTGATCTTATTTGTGGTTATTTGAATTAGTTCAGTCCAACCAATTTTATTTCATCTATCTCATCGTCATATGCCAATACTTTATGTAACTTTAACTTCCAATCACTTACAAATTAATCTTCAAAGAGGATACTTACTTTGGATAGTTAGCAAATGGGTAGATTTTCTAATTTGATCCTGTATCTCTCATATATTATCATATCTGCTTAGATTTTGTGAAATTGCTACCATCAAATCCTTCATAATATGCTTCCATTTCCATTCCTGAATAGGGAGTGGCTGAACCATTTTTGTAGGCATTGGACTTATTGATTTAACAAGCATTTGAACATATATTTTGCTATTCAATCATATAGCACTTTTAAGGCATACTACCTCTTTGGATTCCTCAGATGTATAGTATATATTGGTGAGTGACTTAATATGGAATTTCTTTTTTATGAGCAGCCATCTCTAGTATATACAATTCCTGACCTAGCATCAATGTAATGTTACCTCTCAATAAAATGTCCTCGAAATTTGCAACTTATCTCTATGTGGAAGTTCTTTGTCGAAATCAATACTCACTAATAATTAATATGTTCATAACCTTGCTAACTTAACCATACATCAAACCATCTATTTAACAAAATTAAGACTCACATCTACTTAGATTACTACTAATAAAACTTTGACTTGGGGTTCTCCATAAAATAATTATTCTCATATATTTTTTAATAATAAAAATTCCTCTCTCTTTGTCTCTAATTATAAACAAAACTCAACAATATTTTTCTTATATTTCTTATGCCTCACATGGACTCATTAGCTTTCGAATATCAAATCCATAACCATTGGTGAACTATTTATTATACCTTTTTCATTTCCTATCTTATTCTTTGGAAGCAAATCAACCATTTAAGATCATATTGTAAGACACTAACATAATGTCCTTTTCACATTAAAAACCATTAAATTTCCTCATAGTTTAAATTTTACTATCTTATGGTGCAATTTCAATCTTCTCAAAAATCAATCTCTTCAAACAGGGAGTATGCCTCATACTTCCACGATGCAACTATGATATCAATAAAAATATCTTTAATTTTCCATTTCTAATACTACAAAACACTTGTGTGATTTAAGGTACCTCAAAACTCAATCTGGGAATTTTAATCATCTAAAATCTCCATATTATACTTATTCAAAGGTCACATGCATCATTTTTATCATTCTCCCAATTGTCAAATATAATTATCTATAAAATAATAGTTCTAAATTCTAATAAGACAATTCTCCATTATGGATTAAAACTTATCACTCAAATTTCCTTGAAAATTTTACCGTCATTTTCAATTGTCGAGAAATAAAAAATGACTTACATCAAAAGAACCTCAAAATAATGAATGTTTAATACTTAGAATCGATATACTAATATACGCATAATTGGAAGCTTACATCAAACTGATTATTGCTCTAAAAATATTGTTCAAGCATCAATCTTGATTAAAGATTCCATTACAATGTCATATATAACATTAGTTGGTATGAATCCACAAATCACCATATAATCAAAATAAACTTGACCTTAAAAAAAATATGCCAAAATTGATTAATTAATCACCCTATAACGTCATAACATTTAAACTTATCAATAGTTAGTCACCAATTACTTGTATCAATAATTAATCCTCACCTAATTCAACCATCATAAGTAATTTCATCCCCCAATATATTCACAAATTACTTTTACAGTATTAAAATGATAAATAACCAAATAAACTTTTTTAATTATTAAGTCATAGAAACTAAATAACTTTATACTCAATTCTCAGTACTTTTCTAGCAATCATGGCTGATATGCTAAGAGATTGGAGCATCCTACATTTCCCATAAAATACTAATCTAACTTCCCTTGTGTACCAATCATAATTTCATTTAGAAGCAATCCACAATGATAGAATGCACTATTAGTCACTTCCCTCCCTAATATGACTCCATAGTCATGGATATCGCATAAGATCAACTCATTATAGAGCTTTTATGTCTAACTACTATGTAACTATCTCTATGAACGTTCTACGTTGTTGGCGTAGCTTTAGTGAAATTAGTTATTATCATATGGAACTCTAAGTGCTCCATCTTCACATTAATCTATCTATTGTAATCTTTTAGCAAATACGAGTGCAAAGTTCTGGGATCGATCTCAATATTCATCACTACTAGTACCTATCACCATATCGAATGTATCCTCAACATGCCACTGGGTAACTGCAATTACCCCAACCTATGTAGACGGTCTCCTTCCATATTAGCTACACCTTGGTATTGAGCTCCTAATGTTTCAGGAGTCTCTGGACATTGTAGGTGGTCTAACCAACCCCTGACTAGACGATATTCCTCATCTCATCCTTTTATCACCAAACCATTTAAATTTATTATTCTTATCATGATCCAACCACATTAGGGCACTTTCAAGATCTCTACTCTCATTAAACAATTTTATGTGTAACTTACAAATATTCTCGATCAAACTCCCTGAAACTACCAGGGTTTCTTGTAGCTAGCGCATCACTGCTATCCATATCTGTATTGCTCACTCAAAGGAAAAACAAAATTCCACCTATAATTTTGACAGTCTTAACTGTTCTAAACATGGTTGAATTGAATGGGTTTAAAATCATTAATACCCATTATTTTCTAAAAAAGACATTTTAACCGTAAACTTTCAAATTTTCCAAAATTCATCTGATTGGGCTTATTTTCAATCCATTTCAGTATTATTAAACTTTAATACCTATTCCAGATATTTTTCAATTTTTCAGAGTTGGGTCCCTTATTCGATTTTGTATCGTTTGTATTTTGCAAAAAATGAGATTTTGTATCGGCTTGTATAAGACTGGTTTTGTCAATTATTGTATTACAAGTATTATTATGGGATTGTATTATGAG
>JANSVB020000186.1:32568-43193 GCA_025504935.2 Erythroxylum haughtii
GCATATTATAGAATTAAGGAAAATTTCAACTCCAACAGAGATTTTCTTTGCCTTCCTCTCCAAGCCTTGTAAGTCTACCCTTGCAAGCATGGGAATATATCTATAGGCTGACCAATCTTACCATACACATGCCTTATATTCTTCTTAATCTCTTGTTTTCTCAGGCCATATCGACAATGTTTTTGTTACTTTAAATTTCGCGAACAAAGACCTTGTGTATCTTTCTCCATTTAGAACCATAGGGGCTCCAACCTATGTCATTTGCACCTAAAGAGCTGATTCTAGTAGTGAGAGGTGGGTTGCGGTTCACAAAGATTTTGTCTTGATCTCGAACAACTTCTCTGACTAAGTTCGAGGAGCTAACCACGAGGCACAGTTTATTACCAAGGCAAAGCTTGTAGATGGGTCCATAGAAATTAGCCAATTTTGTGAAATCTTGATGAATGTCTTGGCCAAGAAATAGAAGACGTCTAACTATTGGCAATCCTCGAGGATCTGGTGGCAGTCGAGCCACATCCTTCTTTATTTTCTTAACTTACCATAAGAACCAGAATATCATAAGTATTGCGATTGGTATGAAGAGTTTAGCAAAGTTCTCTCCATGGTGGCTTTCAGAGAAACTGAACACTTTGCAAGTAAATTTTAAAAAATATATTGAATTTACCGACAGAAATTCTTTTTTCGTAGGTAATTATCAACGGAATAACCAAATTCGTTAGTAATTTTCTGACAAAAAAAATTTCTTCTTTGGTAAATTTACCAACCGAACAAAATTTCTGTTAGTAAATTTACCAATGGTATACAAAATTTCTGTCGGTAAATTTAGCTATGGCCGTATTTCTGACACCTTTTTTCGTCAGTAAATTCTATCGCTAAATAAGCTTACCGACGGAATGTGTACAAATTCTGTCGGTAATTTCCGTCACTAAACTTCATTTTTTTGTAGTATAAGGTTTTGTGATTTTGGATATTCTCACAAATTATTTGAATAAACAACGAGCGAAGTTAAGATGGATAAATCTTGTTTTAAAGCCACTCCTGAGAGACATGGCTGTGTAGAGAATAACACGCTCGTGTCTTTGATTTACACAAATGAGTGTAAAGGCAGTATAAGAGACTGTGAATGTCCACAAGATAGATGATGACTTACACAGTCGTGTCTCCATCATAAACGATTGTATGTAAAGCCATGTATGAAGACCATATAAGAGATTGTGAATGTATACAAGATAGATGATGAGTTACACGATCGTGTAAAATCAAACATGTCTGTGTCCTTTGACCATACCCCAACTAGATTTTAAAGAATCACATATATACATGATCATGTGTAAAAGCTTTTTAGCTAATTGCAAACATGTACAGATGGATGGAAAGAGTTGAAGACATACATGGCCTTACATATACACACATGCTTGTGTCTCGAGTATACTTAGCCTTGTAAGTGGATCTTGTAGCCAACTTAAACCATGAATATCCATGATTCCTTAAAATCTAGTTAGGACTCGGTCACCTACATAGCTATATAAGTGATCATGTCTAGTTATGAATCCCTATTATTTAGATTAAAAGGTATATCATGAGAGTTATCGAAATGAGTGAAAAGAACATCGAAAAAGGAAAAGAAAGAGAGTGACATTGAACTAAGAGGTCCTTCTCATTCTATATTGATAGTTTTAGGAACAAGTTGTCTTTTGAGTGTTTCTTTCGTAATTAAATTGAAATTATTGTTGCTTTGGGGTATCGACTTGTTCTCAATACTAAAACTTGGTGAGATTACTTGTAGCTATTTTGTGGCATAGTTTTAAGAAAGGGCTAATAGCTTAGAATCTTTAAACTCTTATAAGTTCCTATTTAAATTAGTAGATTTGCTTGTCAGTTTGGCCTGTGAACTTTTCCCCTATGCTGAAGTGTTTTCACATATATCGAGTGTTCAATTTATTTTCTTATCATATATAGATATACATGATGTTTGGTTGTTTATTTTTGTGATTGGAATTTTTTAGACTAGTTGATTGTTCTTGATTGACGTTGTGGAGTTGTGATTGGAACCAATGAAGTGATATTAGAGTCGTTAGTTATAGATTGTGGAAGCAACTTTATGATCAAATTGACATCAACAAATTACTATATTTGGAGACCTATGATGGAGGATCTTTCGTATTGTAAGGATCTTTTCGATCATATCAATGTGGCTATAAGTGTGAAGGATAAGGTTCCATCTAAATTAGAAGAAATGATAGGGAGAGAATGGAAAAAGATGAAACAAAAAACTCTAGATATTATCCAACAGTGGATTGAAATCATTGCATTCATCCATATATCTCACAAGATCAATTCGTTTGAGTGCTGGAAGAAGTTGGAAGTTATTTATGAAAGAAAGATTGCCCATAACAAGACCTCTCCAATTAAAAGGCTTATGAATTTGAAACTAAAATCTAAAAAACCTATGTTAAAGCACCTTAGTGATTTTCAAGACATTATCAACAAGTTAAATACCATAACGATCATTCTTGATGATGAAAACTTTGTTCTTATTAAGTTTGTCAATGGATAGTTAGGAGAAATTAGTAGTTACCATTAGCAACTTAACCCTTGAAGGTGTGCTCTCCTTGGATGTAATCAAAGAAAATATCGTTAACTAAGAGATTAGAAGAAAAGAGATAGGAGTTGATAATGTCCAGGCCTTTGTGGTCAAAAGCAGGGGAAAAAGTAAGAGCAAAGGTCCTAAAAGTCATGGTAAGTATGAGAATCGATCAAATTCCAAAGGTGATAAATAGATTAAGACATGCCACTATTGTACCAAGCCTAGATATATTAAAAGGTTTGGCTATAAGCAGAAGAGGGATCAAAAAAACAAGATCAACAAAAAGATAAAGATGACGAAAATTCAATTACAATAGCCTCAAGCACAAATGATGATGTGTCATTGATCTGCGTAACCAGTGAATGCTTTCATATTAGTGATTCGAATTTTGAGTAGCCTGTAGATACAGGGGCCTAATATAATTATGTTCCAAGAAGGGAGTACTTCTCTAATTATAGGAACAATGATTTTGAAAATGTAAAGATGGATAATCAAAGTTTCACCAATATTGTCAATATAAGTGATATTTGGGTTCAAACCAATGTTGGATACTTGTTGACTTTATGAGATGTACAACATAATCCTAACGTATGCATAAATTTGCTATTAGTTAATGTACTTGATCATAAAGGGTATCAACACACATTTAGGGATGGAAATTGGAACCTATCAAAGAGATTGATGATAGTTACCCGTGGAGAGCTGTGTTACACATTATACAAACTCAGCTCAAGGTATGTGGTGGAGAAGTGTATGTAATTGAGTAAAATACTTCTCCTAATCTACAGCATCGATGATTAGCGCATGTGAGTGGAAAAGGCATCAAGCTATTAGTCGATAAATCTCTTATTTCAATAAATACATCCATACCTCTTGATCCATGTGATCATTGTTTTGATAGGAAAATAGCATAAAGTCTCTTTCAATAGGAAATTTATAAGGACAATGGCTAAATAGAACTTATGTACTAAGATGCTTATGGTCCTATTAAAGATGAGTCACTAAGAGGTAACAAATACTTTGTTACCTTTATTGATGATATAACTACGAAAACTTAGGTCTACATAGTGAAGGTAAAGAGCCAAGACTTTAAAGTTTCTAGAAATTTCATACCATAAAGGAAAGGGAAACAGAGAAAAGTTAAAGCATCTTCTAACTTATAACAGAGGGGAGTATACCTCTAAGGAGTTTGATGAAAGAGAAAGCAAGGCATAAACTTTGATGAAATTTCCTCACCAGTAGTCAAGATAGACTTCAATACAAATCGTGTTAAGTCTAATTGCCAACTTAGAACTTCAACTTGAACAACTGGACGTCAAAACTTCCTTCTTGCATAGAGATTCAGAAAAGGAGATAGATATCAAGCAACCAAAAGGATTTAACGTTCAAAGTAAGGAGAATTAACCTTGCAAATTGAAGAAGAGCTTGTATGGATTGAAACAGGCACCAAGATAATGATATCAAAAGTTTGATTTGATTATGATAGGAAATAGTTATAAACAAACTTTTGTCGATCCTTATGTGTATTTCAAAAAGTTTCGAGTGGAAACTCCATTATTCTTCTTTTGTATATTAATGATATGTTGATTGTGGGACAAGATGTTAGGATAATTTGCAAACTGAAGCAGGACTTGTCCAAATCTTTTTACTTGAAAGATTTAGGCCTTGTAAAATAGCTTCTGGGCATGGAAATAACCTAGGATAAGAAAATAGAAAAATGTGGTTGTCATAGAAGAGATGTATTAAACAAAGATGGTATTTCTTTTGCTAGTGAGAAGGTATGTCCTTCTACTTAAAAAGAGAAAGATGGTATTTCTTTTGTTTCATACTCATTTGTTCTTTTTTCCTTTATGTATGCAACCATATATACAAGATCAAATATGGCACAAAATGCTGGGTTGATGAGTAGAAAATTGTCTAATTCAGGGAAGCTTCATTGGGGAGCGGTGAAATGAATCCTAAGATACTTACAAGGCAATTCTAAATGGAGCTTGCATTTTGGTGGTTGGGAGCTTATTCTAGAGGGTTATACAAATGCAAACATGATTGGAGATCTTGATAATAGGAAATCCACTTCAGGCTACTTGTTTAATTTTGTAAGGAAGCCTTTTTTTAACAATCCAAGTTGTAAAAGTATGCAACTTTATCCACAATTAAATTGGAGTATGTAACTGTCGTGGAAATGGGTAAGAAGATGCTTTAGTTAAAATGGTTTCTTCAAGGGTTAGATGTCAACCAAAACGATTATGTAGTATTTTGTGATAGCTAAAGCGTTATAGATTTGAGTAAGAATACTATATATTATTCTCGCACTAAGCACATCAATGTCAGGTATCATTTGTTGAGATCTATGATTAAGAAACAACGATTACCGTTGAAGTAAATTCACATAGATAAGAACCGTGTTGATATGTTAATAAAGGTTGTTCTTGAAGCAAACATGAGCTTTGTAATAAATTCGTCAAAGTGACTCTCAAATAATTATTAAAATGATTCGAGTCTCCTCTAGAATGGGCTAGAAGGGGAAATTATTGACTAGTCAACCCTTTTTGGAGACAAAAGTGAGTTTCAATGATCTTAGACATTCTCACGAATTGTTGGAATAATGAACAAGTGAAGTCATGATAGATAACAGTTAATTTGAAGCCACTCTTGAGAGATACGACCATGTAAAGTACAATATGCATGTGTCTTTGACTTATAGAGTCACGTGTAAAGACTGTGACCGTGTACAAAATAAATAGTGACCTACATAGCCATGTAAGATCAAACACGCATGTTCCTATCATACATGGCCATGTGCGAACGTGATGTAGGTAACTAAAAATGTGTACGAGTAGATGACAAGAGTCGAAGACATATATGATTGAATTGAAATAGACACACCCATATCCCAGGTATAACGATCATGTAAGTAGACTGTGTGATTGACTGAGACTGTGTATATGCATGATTCCTTAAAATCTAGTTGAGAAACAATCACCTACAAGACATGGGTTCGTCGATATGAGTACAAAGAACACTGGAAAAGGAAAAGAAAGAGATGAGAGTGATTTGAGAAGTCTTTCTCATTCTATAATAGGTAGTTGTAATAATAAGTTATTTTTTTAGTGTTTGTTTCAAAATTAAATTGAGAGTGTTATTGATTTTGGGATATCAATTTGTACTCAATAATGAAACTTGGTGGAATTACTTAGGAGTTGTTTTGTGGTATAGTTTCAAGCAAGGACCAATAGCTCAGAATCTTTAAACTCTTGCAAGTTCTAATTTGAATTAGTAGAATTGTTTGTTGACTTGGCTCATGATTTTTTTCTACATTGGAGGGTTTTTTTTACGTATGTTTCTTGTTTGATTTTTTTCTTCTCATATTTATATTGTTTGGTTGTTTACTTCTACAATTAATATTTTTCAGAATAATTAACATTTTTTTACTGCCATTTTGGAAGTTGTGATTGAAACTCAACAATAATGAATTTTGTCCTCTTCAACCCTAACCGAAGTCATTGTTCTTGGCTTGAATACATAGCATCTATTTCAGTGTCGATACCTATTGTTTTGTAGCTTTAACAAAGTGTTGGTTTCTTTACTTTGGCTATTGACATCAGCGTCTAGTCAAGCATAGCCATCTTACCAATCGTCCCTATCAATCAGTAGAGGAGTTCAAACTTTGACAAAAACTCCATAATTTAACCAGCTTTCATTTTTCATCTCATTTTCCTCACGGCAGTAAATATTAGAAAAGAAATAGTAGTTTTAGGATTATTTTGATATGATTTGCATATCTTATAGAACATCTCGATGTGTTAATTCAGTTTATCAGAAATTGTTCTTACAGAGAAAAAGCGTAAGAGCCATTTGATTTTATTTATGTTTTTTTGTTATAGTTTTTATTTTTTTCTGATTTTCTTTGTGATAAAATAAATTTATTTCACCTTAAATAATAATAATAATATATTTGATTGAAATTTGTAATACAAAATCAAAAGTAAAAATATGTTTGATTCATTATCTTGTTTTTATTATCCTATTAGATGTTAATATTAAATTTATATTTAGTTCATATTATGGGTAGTTTGTTTACACTTTTGATTTTGATTCATTTTTCAGATAAAAAACTTTTAGTTATTAATTTCAATATAGTTATACTTATATTACTGATAATAAAAATGTAGAGATAAATAAATTAAATAAATAGATTTATTTTTAATCTCTTATATAATATTTATCAATAAAATTTAACATATTTTATCAAATCAAATATTTACAAAATTAATTAAAACATTTATTTATAAAATATTTAGTGTTATTATTTGTAATTGAATATTTGAAAATTAAAAAATTCCATAAATAACCATTTCAAAATTTTAAATTTTATGTACTTTAAATAATATTTTATATTTATAAATAATTATCAATTTTGAAAAAATATTTTAGAAAATTTAAATATTTAGGTTAATCATTAAAATAAAATAAAATAAAAATAATTAAATATAATTTTCATTACAGACTAATATTAAATAATTAAAATAATATATATTAAATTAAATGGTATATATGATATAAAAAGGAAAATGAAAAACTAAAACCAACTCTTATTTATAATTTTCATAAGTTAAGAAAATAGAACGAAACTAAAAATTTAAAAATTTAAAAAATAAAATTTAAAAATTTAAAACTGATTTCAAACAAAAATAGAGCTAAACAAGTTCCTAATTATATGAACATGACGATGAGGTAAGGTCCTTAAGTTGTAACCACTCGCTATTATAATTCAATCGGTGAGAAAATGTGTGTTTTAGAAGTTCTCTACGTACCCGAAAAAAGTCCCCAGATCAGGACACTAATCGTCTCTTACCCTACGCATATGTTGAACATGACCATAATTTAATTTTGTAGATCATGTGACTAGCTTGCATATAAACGTAAGAACGTGATCTAAACGAAGATGTTTGATCATTGTCGTTCAAAGTAACCGAATCAATCTTAAGTTGCCTTGGATCTCTAACTTCCTTGATCAGTTATCTTTGGTTTATCCTGCGTCTTCCTCGTAAAACTTTGTCATGAACTGTACCTTATAACAATACTTGCATGTTTAAGAGTAGGTTCCTCTTGTCTAGCATGACAACGTCAATTATCACGTTTACCTTTGCGTAGAGGGTTGGTATATGAATATAAGATATCACGTGGGTAAGCATATAACCTTGGATTAGTTACAAGACAGCCCTCAAAATCCTCTTAGAAAGAAGAGGTATGATATCACATGTTATGTCACAGCTTGAGAAATAGGGATGAAGAAAGGATTTGCGTGCGGGCAGAAGGAGATTGGGGAAGAGGACAACTAAAGGTTGCTTCTCAAAACCCCACCACCATCCTTATCTATTCCCCATGACCCTTCACTCTCCCCATGTGACCTTCCATTGCGTGCAACATTAAAAAATTCAACGTTCGATACATCACCTGATTTGTCGAAATTTGAAGAGCCATGTTCCATGTCCTATGCCCCATAACGTAAGGACTTGACCCTCTTTTGAAACCATTTAAATTTGATGCTTATTTTCGAAGAATAATGATATTATCTGGCTAACAATCATGGCATGAGACATGCGAAAATTTTATATATGTGATCACTCTAAACTAGAAAGAAAGGCGAGATTCCAGAAATGGGGTGTGGAGTTTGAATGATGAAGTAAAGGGACCGAAATTATGGAGGTGTTTAGGTGTTGGGCTACAAAAGCCAACCTGGAGTAACTGATTTTCTGGGTTAGTCGTTCGCTTTTGAATAAATGGACAAGGACATGGGTCTCTTTTAAAAGCCAGTTTGACCAAAAGGAAGAAAAGTGTGTCAGTGAAATAGACAAGTGATGGCTCCAAATTGACATAACAGGCCGTCTACCATGACTGCTTCAGGTTCTGCTCTTTGCATTCTCATGTCAAGTTCTTCTTAAATCTGCAGGCTGAACTCTTTTAAAGTTCTTTTGAACCGGAAGAGAAATCCATTTTCTTTAACCTTTCTTAATTTGGCAGTGGCATAAAGTCCAAAGTAGAATCGACTAATAAGTTATTAATTTGGTAAGTAGAATCAGCAAACAAAACAGACACAGAATCAGGAAAAATGATAACAAAACCATAAGCAATGATGGCTCGGTTTGATTTTTGTTCTGATATCATGAATTCCCTTTATCAACCTGTTGGCTAAAAATAGGGACCAATGCCCTCAAATCACATGCACTCCATTGTCTAGAGAAAATTGTTTTCCACCTTTAACAATCTGTACTAAACAATTAATTTTGCAAGCAAGAAAGAAAAAAGGGAATCATGTCCATCACCATTACTAAAGAAGTACTAATCTTTTCCTTTTTCAATCTTCACAGCTACAGTTTGACATTCTTTATAATACTCCCAAGTCAGGGTAAAGTCCAACTACCACAACCACCAAATTAACTACCCCGAAGGGCAAAGATCCTCCAGGATCAGAACCAAAAAATAAAATAGGTACATGCAGTAACGAATCCAGGATTTTAGTCTTGAGGGGGCAAGGAACTTAGTTTTGTAGGAGCTATAGCCCTACTTAGTTTACTATATATATACACATATTCTAAAAAAAAATTAGTCTTGTAGGAGCTATAGCCCTTGCTAGCCCACCTGAATCCATCCCTGGGTACATGGAAGAACATGTTTTCAGGGATGTAGAAACACAAGTGCTAATATAGAAATGAAAATAATTAATAGGCAGTCACCAACCACATGCATGCAAAGAGACCATAGATGATGGTCCAACCTACCATCATTTGTACCTTCATGATTATACTCTATTCATTTTGGAGGCCTCCATGAAATGCGATCAAATTTATTCCACCCAACCTCGCCTAACGTGGGTCTTTCCCAAATTATTGCATCTACCTTTGCCTTTGCTTGCACTTGAAGGCATTATCTTCTGTAACTAACATCGACATGCCATTTTCCTCCACAAGTTTGTACTATTATTCCAATGCTTCAAGTACGGATGAACTACCTACGACGGATTGAACAGTACTTTAAATTACGCTTAGATCTCACATTGAGCGTATTCGTGGGGCTCTAAAGCATTTTGATAGATGTCTTCGTCAAAAGAGGCCCAACAAACACATCCCAGAACTAATAGGTTGGTCTGGCGACCAGGCTCAACGCAACACGAATTTGTAAAACTATCTGAGGAATGGCCTGATACTGATAGATTCGATGATAAACTGTAACTATAAGCAGAGCCTAACAATTTCCTTTCTTTTGGTTTCTGTATGCTATCCGCCGGAAGGGTCTAGGGATTAGAAGTGCTTATGATCAAATACTCTAAACAGCAACCTAATACAGCAATCTTACCTACTTATCAAGTTCAATTAGAAATTTCATTAAAGATGAAAAAGACTTTTCAAACTTAGGAGAATAGTAATAAGAATGAGAACGATAAGAATTAGAATGGATATTATCGTAATAATTATTATTATGATTATGATAGTTGGTTAAGAGAAAAGAATGATTACCATAATTAATGATACTGGTTGGTTTGTAAAAAATATTGAAAAATAAAAATTAATTATATTTTAATTAATTAATTACAATATATTAATTAATTAAAATAGTGTAATTAATTAATTACAATATTTTAATTAACGAATGAATTATATTTTAATTAATTATATTGTAATTAATTATATTTTAATTAATTAATTAATTACAATATTTTAATTAATTATATTGTAATTAATTAATTACACTATTTTAATTAATGAATGAATTATATTTTAATTAATTAATTACACTATTTTAATTAATGAATGAATTATATTTTAATTAATTAATTACACTATTTTAATTAATTAATATATTATAATTAAAATTAATTATATTGTAATTAATTAATTACAATATGTTAATTAATTAAAATAGTGTAATTAATTAATTACAATGTTTTAATTAATTAATTAATTATATTTTAATTAATTATAATGTAATTAATTAATTAATTATAATATTGTAATTAATTATTCTATCAAATAGGAAG
>JANSVB020000186.1:67560-82772 GCA_025504935.2 Erythroxylum haughtii
GCTTTTTCAATATTATTTGTACTTCATCAAAATTATTTATGTAAAGTCATTTTGACTTAACAGTGTGATGCAAGCAACTATGTGTTAGGCGTTGTTCTAAGGCAAATGATGAACAAAGCGCCGCATGTGATGTACTATACTTCCATGATGCTAAATGACACCCAAAAAAACTATTCAATAACAGAAAAAGAGTTGTTGCCAATTGTTTTTAGGCTAAAGAAGTTTCATTCATATCTATTAGGCACACATGTCATAGTTTACTCAGATCATGCTGCGTTGAAGTATTTGTTGTCCAAAAAGGAAGCAAAGCCACCTCTTATTCATTGGATTCTACTATTGAAAAAATTTGATGTGGAGATATGGAACAAAAAGGGAACTGAAAATCTAGTTGTAGATCACCTTAGTCGTATCCGTCTAGACATAACTTCACAACAATCAACTCCTACCACAACACATCCTTTTGCAAGTGATTCGACTATTTTAACAATCCTATAACACATAGAGCACAGATTAGAGCACAACTAGCTTGCTTTCTTCAAAAAATAGAAATTTCAACCGCCTTTTTCACCAACACCTTGATGCATTAATAGATAAACTTCTTAAACCTTTATTTTCTTTATTTTCTTGTGTTTTTCTCTTTACAAGTACATTGAGGACAATGTAGATTAAGTGTGGGGGGAAAACAATGAATGTTTATGTGATTGTGTGTTTTGAATTTACTGTTTCTTTGTTCATTTTGATTTTGATTTTAATTTTGATTTTTTTCTTTTCTTTCTTTTCTGTCTTTTATTTTTCATTTAATATATGTTAAACCATGAAATTCTATCTTAATAGTTGGAATGAGACTGAATTGCATGCTTGAAGTCAAATTAGGTCAATTGAATAAAAGGTGAATCATGTTGATCGATTAAAGTAGTTGGTTACATAAGCTTACTTAGAAATTGATGCCTAAGTGATTAGGTAATGTATAGAAGCATAATGGATTTTCAATTGAGCCTATATGACTCCATTTAAAACTCATTTCATTTCTTTTTGTGCATGATACTCCCTTAGGTGATTACCTTTAAAACTTGCTCTGAACCAGTTTGAATCTGTTAGATACATGCTAGATAGAAACGATTAAAGTCCTTTTTCTTTTAACCCTTGACTTAAATGACCCATCTATCTTATTTACCCTTGCAAACCCCTTGAAGCCTTTACCCTTTTTGTTTCTTAAAGAAAACACCCCATTCTAAAACATCAAACCCTATTAGCTTTACCTATTCACAAGTTTAATAAAGCACCACGTTGGCTAGCTTTGGGCCTTGTGGTTATATTTTTTTTAGACGAGTTTACTAATACTTCTATTCATAGAGCACATTGTATTTATCTGTTGTTATTGATTATTGTTTCCTTAATATTTAAACAAAAAAATAAATAACAAAAAAGAAAAAAAATTGAGTATAGTAGCAATAATAAAATTTGAGTAGTTAGTTATTTATATGCAAATCTTATAAATTTCAAAAAAAATCTTATAAATACATTTTGTTGTCCTTTTGTATATTTAGTGCTTTATGATTACTTATGAAGAACCTCTTAAAGCCCTTTTGAATAACCTTAACCTTAGCCCCATTATAATCTCAAATAAAGCCCTTTTGATCTATTTTAGCATGTAATCACTGTAGAAGAGAATTGGTGTATTTGCAAGTGTGATTTCCTATAGGGAGTTTTGAGCAAAGCACAACCTAGAAACACTTGAATAAAATGAGTGAATTCTGTGAGGAAAATCAATTGTAAGTTTATGCTTATCTTTAAATGATAGTATCATAAGTTGAGTTTGTTTATGTGCACTAATGAAAACTAAACATAATGTGTTTAGTAGCTTGACATTCAATTAGCCAAAGTTTGAATGATTGCATGCGCTTGGTTTCTTTGAAAATGAATTGATAGAATTTGGTGGTCATGTTTAATTTGCTCGAGGGCAAGCAAAATGTTATATGTGGGGGAGTTTGTTAGTGACGTTATTTTCTATCTTTTTATGTATTAATTTTCTTTGTTTTTGAGGTTTAAAGTTATACTTAATGGAAATTAATCTTGTTTTATATCAAGGTGTATTTTAGAACGAAATAAAAAGAACTGCAAACAATTTGGGACAAAAAGAGCTGAACTAGATGTTGAACCTAAGTAAACATGGCCTCGTGCAACAACCAGAAGCATGAAATGCAGCAAGTTAGAAGTATAAAGCAAACGATGTAGCACAAGAGTGAAACGTAGAAATAGAGAAGTGTGGGTTTAAAGGACGTAAACAATACCATTGGACCAAAGATTAAATAGTCAAATCACTGAATAGTAGAGAGATGTTAGCTTGCAAGAGTGTAAAGAGTAGAAAAAAAGGCTAAAACACAGATGTTTGGCCAATAACTAAAACGACAGAGGCGTGAATAGTAGGGTAACCCAATCTTTATTCGTCACATCAAGCTACATAAGTGGGGGGCGGCAAAAGTGAGGGGTGGAAGAAGAGAGTTTACGTGAGGCATGAATAGTGCCTTAGTCCAAAATCTTAATTTTCCCCATCAATGAATAGTGAGGAAAATAGAGAAGAGGAATAGCGTGAAAGGAAGAGAGAGGGCTAGCGACAAAAAAGAAGAACGACACCTGTGACAATCGAAATAGTTAGGAAAAATTGTGATGCTGAGTAACTAAACTTTTATTTTTTGGTTTATGGAATCTTAGTTATTGAACTCTGAATATTGTGAGATTTTTTTTATTTATTTCAATCGATTTATTAGTCAAGTATTAATTATTTTTGTGTTATTATTTAAATGTTTGATTTTACAACCAGGTGCGCAACTAGTTTGTGATTTTATTTAATCAATCACTAGATTAAACAGGTTGACGTTCAATTCTTTTAATCAAAAGTAGCGATTAGGATTTTTGTCTACTACGTTAGGGACATAATTCTAGGAAAAATAATTCTCTAGGTTAAATATATATTGTATGTATGCTGTCTAGTTCATCGATTTTCTTAATTCATAAAGCCATTAATTAATTAAATCTGAGATCGTATCTAGGTTATTGATTAATAAGGGTTAATTCGAATACATGTTTTGGTTAACTAAATATAAGAGAAAATATGTAAAGAAATTTACCACGACGAATGCTTAACTAATAAATTGATTATTTTTAGTTTCGATGATCAACGCAAGTTCAATAATGAAGGAGATCGAAAACTAAGATTTGTTTATATTAATCGTTAGATTCTCATTGTTTTGTTATTAGTTATTTTTCAATTTCGTATTCCAATTAAATTATGTTCAATTCATAATTTAAAACTCCATTGTTATTGCGTAACTACTAACATCTGAATTTCTTGTGGGAACGATCCTTACTTTCCACTATTCAATAATTTGTATTACAAAAAATTGGTTTCTTTTTATATTTGGTTGCAAACGACAACAATCACCACATGACTTCATTTATAGGAGGGTAGCAATTAGGAGATATTCCATATTTGGGTATCTGCTAGAAGGGTTCTTCTATCTAGTTAACCCTTGAAGTTGAATTGTAATAGTCCAGATCACCTGCCCATATATATTGTCCGCTTTGGATTACCCCTCGGGCCAAGATCCTCACGATTTTGCTTTTCCCACTCCTAGAAAAATACATCTATTGGGGAGAGGTATCCATACCCTTATAAGGCGTACTTCATTCTTCTCTCCAACCGAAGTGGGATCTCATAATCCAATGGGTTTGTCAAATAACCAATCGACCATCCCAGCAACCCGAAGATGCTGAGAACGATCCTCTACCACTTAGAGAGGTCTGGAAATCCTGTTGCAATCGTTAATCACGCTCTGATTGAACGGTTTCGTCCACTAGACTTGGTTTCCTGTCTCCTTAGTGTTTAAGGACCCACATCAGTTGAAAAGGAGAATGAAATACGCCTTATAAGGATATGGATACCTCTAGCCCATAGATGCGTTTTCCCAAGGGTGGGAAAAGCAAAACCATGATGGTCTTAACCCGAGGGGCAACCCAAAAGTGGACAATATCTATTGGTAGGTGGTCTGGGTTATTACAAATAGTATCAGAGTTGGTTCTCGACCCGTTATGCTAGCGAGGACGCTGCGCCCTAAGGGGGTGGATTGTGAGATCTCACATTGGTTGAAAAGGAGAATGAAGTACACCTTATAAGGCCAAGGTCTTACTCCTTAAGCCCACATAATAATCATTTCCAGCTGTTGTTCCCCTCCTAAAGGCAAGGTCTTACATGTTTCTCATTCATTTGCCACTAGTAACACCACTTCCCTCAGACATGTATGTGTTAAGTATGTCACCATTGTTCATCTTGAGTCAGGATCAAACTCTCCAGAAGATTCTTTGTTGTATTACTTATAGCTTCCTTGTTTGTAGACAAAACAAATTTGAAATTGTCTTTCATTTAAAGGCATATCTTTGCATCCGTGCGCATCATATTCTCTTTGAGTTCTCTCCAAGAAATATAGCCCTTTATGACCCCTCGCATCAATCCCACAAGTCTCTTATCCATTCTTATTTGATCATGATGATAGGGAAGCAAGTTAAAATAGAAAAACTCATATTGGGTTTAAGGAAAATTAGACTCGAACTAATGACTTCCACCATGTCAAGGTAACAATGTACCACTAAATTATATCTCTTCCATTTTCTCCATCAAGAAATAGAACTGATTAATCCTAAAGTAAAGGATCAAATCAACGCCACTATTCGTTAACAACTTACAGACGAGCCTTTTTTTTAACTATTATGGATACAAAAATAATGGGAAAAATTAGATTCAATTGTCAATTGCCCTTTTCAAAAATATGATTGACTACGGATTTGAGCCATAACATATGGTTTCATAAAAGCGTACGATTTTCTTGATCTAAATAAAACAGACTATATACGAAGAAGATTTGGCTCAACATATTCTATTCGATATGGGTAAGAGAAGACCCTAACTTGGTATTCTTAAAAAAAGAAAATAGAGAAATCAGAATCAAGTCGAGATGATACAGATCAACCCCTTCTTCTTACACCAAAGATCTTATCATTTTTTAAGTAAATGGTTTTACATCTCCTTTCCATTTCCATTCAAGAGTTCCTATGTGTTTTCATGCCCTTTTAAGACCCCGAAAAATATCCATTTTCCTTTTATTAGGAACACGTACAAGATTTTTCACCATAAAAGAGGCTAATAGCAACCCACTATTAATCATTTAATTTATTAACTACTTCATTTATGAATTATGAATTTCATAGTAATAGAAATAAAATACATGCCTATCCTACTGAGATAGAATTTGTCAATTGCTATCCTTTTGCCTAATAAGGAAAGATTGACCTCCATAGAAAGGATGATTCATTTGGATCGACATGAGAGTCCACTACATTGCATTGCTAAAATCTATGTTGTATATTTGAAAGAGGTTGACCTCCTTGCTTCTCTCGTGATATAATCATCTTCTCATAGAGTCCCTTTCTCCTTGGTCTAAAGAGACAAAATATAGGACTATTGTCAACAATTTATCAAGGAAGAAATGACTTAATGTCCCAGGACCACTAACTAATACTAATAGAATAGAAAAATAATAAATAAAAAAGAGCTATCTTTTTTTATATATTTTCTAGGTTCTATTATTACCGCACGCTTTACGTTACTACTTAGTCCACAGTTTTATCACTATCGTGTGCTTAATGTAATCGATCAGATTAAATATATATCCCTTCAACACAACGTTGGTCATCGAAAGGATCTCGAAGACTACCTAAGCACAAAAGGTAGGATATTTCAAAACATGGATTCTTATTACTTCTTGAAAATGAGGTTTTTTTTTACATCACAAAGTAACATTTTTACAAATAAAAACACCTTTAAAATTTGCTCGAGATTTTTAGAAAACATAAGACTATATATCAATAGTATCGTTTATTTAATACCAATTGTACTTTTCCATCTTCAAAAGATGTATTATAAGTTTTTTACTTATGTGAAATTTATGATAGTTTGCAATAAACACAAAGGCGTTTGTAGTCCAACGGTTAGGATAATTGCCTTCCAAGCAATAGACCCGGGTTCGACTCCCGGCAAACGCATTTACTTCAATTTTATGATTTTTCTAGAGGCAACGTCGTCGTTCTGATGGTGCAATTGGAGAGCGCGTAGACTGTAGTGTGCCTAATTCCTAGCCAGATATTTACGCGCCAAAATGAATAAAAACCTCAAAAAAGGGGCAATCTCGTCCGAGATGAAAGATACAGGAAAATCCAGACGATATAAATGGATCTGGTGGCCACGATTCGCTCCACACGCACACGCTCTCTTCTCCTTTTTTGAACGAAGCGTTTAAGAAGTGTCCTCATGACTCTCTGTTCTCTCTCCCTCCTCTACGTCACCGCCTCCTAGTACCCAGCTTCTCTAGCATGGCCGGCACGTGCATCTCCCTCTCCCGCCAAGTGATCAGATCCTCTTCCCTCGAACTTTCCAGAGCCCGCACCGCACCTCACTTCTGCATCCGCCTCTCCGCCAGCGGCAACGGCGTTTCCGCCACCTGCACCGACCGCACCGAAGGTCCGTCCTGCATATACGTTGGTCCTGTTGAAACTGCTAGTAAAGAAACACTCGAAGCTCTCTACACTCAGGTGCGTCCTTAATCGCCCGTTTGGCTGCCGGCAAAAATAGTCAACAATTATGAGCTTTGAAACTTTTAGTTCTTTGCGTGGAAGATTGATGTTTCCTCAAAGCAAATAGAACTTACGTGTAGTACTGACTTGATGTTGATGGTGGTGTTGCAGGCTCGGGATGCGTATTACAGTGGTAAACCTCTGATTCTAGATGACATGTTTGACAGAGTTGAGGTAACTTCCTTTCTTCAACCACAATTTGTTTTACCAGATTCCAGTTTCGTAGTGGTAACAAGTGAATAATTGAATATTTAAGCAGCTAAAACTTCGGTGGTATGGTTCCAAATCTGTGGTCAAGTACCCGCGTTGCAGTCTTAGACGACAATCTGCTTACGCAGATGCCGAGGTAATTTACTGTTGTTTTTAATCCCAATTTTAATATATGTTGATGGCTGTATCAATGTAGTTTTCTGTTGTCCTTTTGTTTTATTTTCTGTTTTGATTTCAAAATTTGAAGGTTAATTGACGTGAATGTAGGGCAGGAAGATAAATCACAGGCTTTGGCATTAGCGAGCATATGGATCGTCTTCCTTGCAATTGGAAGTACGTTTTGCGTCTTCCCTCTAGCTTACACTATTGGTTTGGCATATCAAGATGCACTCGGTTCAGGAATTTCTCATGGCAACCAAGCGTCCCTAATAGAGTTCCTCGCCACCCTGAATGCCGTTCTTTTCATGGCTGTTGGCTCTCTGATTGGCTACCCAATTGTATCTTCCTCGGGTATTGGATCTTTTCTCACATTTGAACCCAATTCTTCTCTTCAATTACGTCAAGGTTCTCTGCTTTTTGGTGGCATGGATTTAGATTTGACCAACTTTTGGACCTGCTTGAGAATTAAGATGGTGAATAGTAATGTGATTGCGTTTTATGAATCTTGGGATGAGAGGAACTACATAATGTATTTACTATAGGTCAGGGATGGTTAAGATTCAAATTGTTGGGAATTGTATACAAGCAAAAATCTTTAGTTTTGGTTGTATTATTTTTCAAATCTTGATGTAGAAATCTTCTTTTCTAATTTCTTAATGTTCTAATGAATGTTTATATTCATTTGAATACTATTTATTCAACTACCAATTTTTACTAAAACACTTAATTTTACAGTTAAGGTGCTTCAAGGTCTATGGAGGAATGACTTGGTGGCGCTCAAGGGGGCATGTCCTAATTGCGGGGAGGAGGTAGTAAAATCAAAATATCTTTTTCTGCTCTATGCTTTAGTCTCAATTATCTTTTGATGGTCATCATTTGGCCCTCTTCCAAATCAATATCAAGGATTCAACCTTATATTTGAATCCTTGCAGGTGTTTGCGTTTGTGAGGTCAGATCAATCTAACAGTTCCCCACATCGAGCTGATTGCCATGTGTGTGAAAGTTTACTTGAATTTCGCACAAAGGTTGAGGTAAGAATAATTTGGTGATCTTAAATTAAATGTTTGTTTTGCGGGGAGCTAAATTGTAATGTCATTTCTGTGACATCAGCTCATTCTAGATATGTTTATCTGAAGGGAATTGAGGCATTATTTTTTAGTCTACTTTTCTAAAGAATGTTTTAACCTGCCACTGTTGAATATGTGTAGAAGTAGAAAACGAAGAGAAGAATTAAAGAAGAAATCTATATTTCTGTGTGTAAAAAGAGACGTACATACTCCTATTTATACATTGTAAATGTCTCTAAGTAAACCGACAAATCAACATAATAAAATATATCATTAATGTACATGATCTTAGGCAAAAATAAAGGCCAATTATAGGGATTTGCTTGACTAAGAGATGTTGTGTGATTATTCGTTAATATCCCCCCCTCAAACTCAAGATGGTAGTGACGATGATAACTTGAGTTTGGAGAGAAGATCTTGAAAGCGTCGATGTGGATATGATTTAGTAAACAGATCAACAATTTGTGCTTGAGAAGAGATTGGGACAAGTTGTATGGTTCCATGAAGCACATGATGACGCACAAGATGACAATCGATCTCGATGTGTTTAGTTCATTCATGAGAGACATCATTGTGAGCAATTTGCATAGCACTATGATTATCACAGAAGATAGATAATGCTGGAGAGAACGTGACACTGATGTCTTGAAGTAACCATTGTAATCATAAAAGTTCAGAGGTAGTGTTAGCGAGGGCTCGATATTTTGATTCAGTGCTTGAGCAAGAAACAATTGTTTACTTCTTGCTACGCCAAGAAATGAGAGATGTGCCAAGAAAAAAACAGTGCCCAGTGGTAGATTGACGATCAGTTGGGTCCTCCAGCCCAATCAGCATCAAAGTATGCATGTAAATCCAATGAAGATGAATGACTAAAGTGGAGTCCATGAAACAGAGTACCTCGAATATATCGAAGTATATGAAGAACAACAGTGAAGTGAGTTGTACACGGTGTAGACATGAATTGACTAACAATGTGAACTGCATGAGTGATATTTGGGCAAGTGACAGTAAGATATATAAGACTTCCAACAAGTTGTCGATAAAGTGTTCCATCACTCATAGGAGCTGTATCAATGGCAGAGATATGATCATTAGAATTAGGTGGAGTGTTAGCAATCTTAGTATCAGTGGGACCAGTACGAGAGATAAGATCAGTAACATACTTGGCTTGAGATAAGTAATAACCTGAATCATCAAAAGATACTTCAAGGCCTAAAAAATAACTCAAGGGACCTAGATCTTTCATTTCAAATTATTGATGAAGACAAGATTTAAGAGTGGTGATCCCTTGAGTGTCATCGCCAGCTATGATTATATCATCAACATATAGAAGGAGAAGAGTACGCCCTTGATTTGTTTTTCAGATAAACAAGGCATGATCATAAGAACTAGATGTGAAGCCAAGAAGGTTGATGGTGGAGTTGAATTTAGCAAACCATGCTCGAGGAGCTTGCTTAAGACCATATATGGCTTTGCGGAGGCGACAACTTTATTAGGTGGATGCTCATGCCCAGGTGGAGATTTCATTTATACTTCTTCCTGAAGATTACCATTAAAAAAGGCATTCTTGACATCCATCTGGAACAAGTCTTAATGCCTACTTGCTGCTACGACAATAAGGCTACAGACTGAAGTTAGACGAGCTACTAGAGCAAAGGTTTTCTCATAATCAACTCCATATTCTTGAGTAAACTCCTTTGCAACTAATCGTGCCTTATATTTTAAAACTGATTCATCAGCTCAAGTCTTGATTTTGTAGACCCATTTACAACCAATAACAAACTTATCTGAAGGTAGGTACTAACTCCCAAGTATTGGTGTTGGAGAGAGCCTGTAATTCTTCCACCATTGCTTACTATCGTAAGGGATTAAAGCTGGTTTCGTGATATGTGCGAGGTTCATATAGAGAAACAATAGTAGAATAAACATGGAAGTCTTTGAGACGAGTAGAGGATTGAAAGTCTTTGAGACGAGTAGAGGATTGACTTTCTCGAGAGGATCGACGAAGGGGTTGCAGAGGCTCAATAGATTCTAAGTAAGGGTTATTTGGTGATGGAGGATCTACAGTCGAAGAAGATACAATAGGATTAGTCGTCGGTTGGGTTGAGCTGTGAGAGCAGTAAGATGGGCCTACAAAAGAATCAAGAAACAAAGATATGGTAGGGTCAGAGAAAAATTTGTGTAGGGGCTCACTGACTCAAAATTTTGATATTGTGAATATTTTATGTTCCCAAAAGGTGACATGTCGAGAGATTCGAAGTTTTTGAGATAGTAAATCCCAACATCTATATCTTTTATGTTCTATCCCATACCCTAGAAAACAACATAAACGTGCTTTGGGTTCAAGTTTGGTGTGTTCATGAGATTGTAAGAGAACAAAGCATGCACAGTCAAAGACATTAAGAGATTGATAATCAGGAGCATGATTGAATAAGCGCTCATAAGTAGAGATATTACCTATGGTAGGAGGGAATACGATAGATAGTATATATAGCAGTAAAGGTTGCTTCTCCCCAAAGGTTTTTAGGACAAGAAGATGATAAAAGAAGGGCTCTGTTTGCGTTCGGCCCGACTATTTTGTTAAGATTTGTTTGGACAAGATCTTTGAATGATGGTTCCTTGTTGATTGAGAAAGTTGAGAAAGTTTGTATCTTTGTATTCCATTGCGATATTAGTCTGAAAAACTTTAATTTTGCAAGAGAACTGAGTGTGAATCATATTAGCAAAGCGGGAATAAATGGATAATAGTTCAAATCTATGGCGCATCAGATAAATCCATATATAGCAGGAAAAGTCATTAATAAAGATCACATAATATTTCATGCTATCCATAGTTTCATGAGGTGCAGGGCCCCAAATATTAGAATGAATTAGATCAAAAGGTGCTAAAGAGATAGAATCATTGTTAGAAAATGGTAAAGCATGATGTTTAGAAAGTTGACAAGGAACACAATCAAATTGTTTAGTCTTAACATAATCTAGAGTACCACTAGAGATTAAAGACCCTAATCTAGAGAAAGAAGGATGACCCAATCGAGAGTGTCAGATATGAGAAGTGACAGCACTGACTACAAGCTTTGAAGGAAGATTTAATGAAGTAAGCTCAAATAGCCATTCAACCTTACGCCCTTTCCTAAGGATCTTGCCAGTCTGTAGATCCTGTACAATACAACTATGACTCGAAAAAGATAAGTTAACACCAAATTCACATAATTGTCCAACAGAAATAAGGTTTAATGAGAGTTTGGGAATAAGAAAGTTTTCAGGTAAATGTAAGGTAGAAGTGTGAACAATGCCTCTATATTGTACATGCATAGGAGAATTATCGTAAGTGTGAACAATATGTGGAATAAATGATGTTGTTAAGGATTCAAAGATAGACAAATCAGATGTCATATGATTACAACACGCAAAATCAAGATACCAAGATTTTGTAAGTAACTGATGTGACAGATAGGGCAGAGGAGGAGACTGTACCAAAATTTGGTTGAAGTTGTTGAAGAATGACATGGAAGTGCTTTCAATGGGCCCCTTTGTAGCAGCAACAACAATGGAAGCAGGCTTGGGAGATTTAGAAAAATTATGTTGTCCAGAGTTCTGTTTAAGTCGTTTTCTACATTCAGAGATGTGATGTTCGTGCTTTTACAGTAGCTGCAAGATTTTTTATAATACTTCTTACATGAATTTTGAGAGGTTTGAGATGGGGTATGAGTTGCAAGGAGAACATCAGTAGATGAGACAGATTTTTCAAGGCGGAGCATATTGAGACGACTTTCCTTTAAGATGAGCTCTTTAATGGTAGTGTCAAGATTTGGTAGAGTTTCTCTATGAAGAGAGTTGCGAATGGGTTCGAATTCATCTTTGAGAGTCATAAGCAAGTGTCAGATATGTTGATGAGCTCAAAGATTTGTATAGAGCGCAGTAGCATCAGGACTAGGCTAGATAGGATCCAGGTGTTAGTTGATCCAAAAGTTATTGTAATTCAGACACATTACTATGTATTGTTTGTCCAGGTGGTTGAATTCGATGAAGTCTCCTGTAAAGCTAAAATCGATGGACATCATTTGATACAGAGGAATGATTTTTTAGAAAATTCCATACCTCTTGAGTTGTGTCAAACTGTCAAAAGTCAAGTTTGATAGCTTTGGCACATGTATTTCGAAACCATGTTAAGATTTCATGGTTCATGTCATCCGATGCCACTAACCATTCGATGAATACGTCAATGTCTTTATTTTTCTTTTGAGTGGGTTTAGGTATTTTTTCTAGGAACAATACGCCAAAGAAGCCTTTCTTTAAGAAAACTAAACATTTCCTCAGCTTAAAGATCATAGTTGGAGCCATCAAAGGTGATATTAATAGGGTTGAGAATGTATTGGAGAAGTTTATAAGCATTAATAGTAAAAGAATGCAATAAGATAGGAGGAAACCTATTTATAGAGATTGAAACTGACCTCAAAATTGAATTCAAGGCGTCAAAAACCCTTAGGAACCGGTTTGGTTTGTGGAGAACCCAAATTAAAAAGTGTTGAACCAGGCGGTCAAGGTGTCAGTCAACCGTCGAATTGAACCAATGGGTCTGACTGGAACAAGGATGACTTAGGGGACAACATGTGTACCAATAGCATCAGGACATGTGTCAACACGACGCTAGTGTGTCGATGATGTGACGCTAATGTGTCATTGACGTGGTGATGCCGTGGCGATGATGTGGCTCCTTCTGTATTCAAGTGGAACAACGTTCGTTTAAATTATCTTCTACCTCTCACAAATCTGCAACTAGGTTTTTAGAGACTAGTGACTTCTGGTGGCGCGTGTGGGCACGTGGGAGACTTTCCAGCCATGATATTTGCACCGATGTGATCTGCTGATGATGAGCAACAATTTGATGTATAGAAAATAATTTTTGGAGCAGATTTCCGAACTCAGAATGTAAGAACAAAATACTTGAGGGTAAAAAATAAAAGGCTCTAGAATTTTGACTCCTTTTGTTATGAAGGAGACTCTGATATTATGTAGAAATAGAGAACGAAGAGAAGAATTGAAGAAGAAATCTATATTTTTGTAAGTATAAAGAGACGTACATGCTCTTATTTATACATTGTAAATGTCTCTAAGTAAAGCAACAAATAAACATAATAAAATACATCATTGATGTACATGATCTTAGTAAAAAATAAAGGGTAATTATAGGGATTTGGTTGACTAAGAGATATTGTGTGATTAGACGTTAATAATGAGTATCATAACTTTCTGAAATAATTGTCAGAGGTTGAACCACTTCTAAGAGCTGTAGGGTCTTGTTCTTTGGCTATGTTACCTGTGCATGGAAGCTTTGGAAGTCTGTATCTTCATAGATTTTCTTAGGAGTTGTTTCTGAGTAGCTAACAAAGCAAGGAACAGGGTTCTGAATTTTTGGTGTGTGATTGTTCCATGGTGCAGCAAAAAATTTCAAGGCTGGGCAGGCAGTGGGTGTACGGCCGGATATACCTCGTATCCCGACGACGGCAGAGAAGGAAGTAAAGTGTTAGTGTAGCATGGAAATTCAGAATTGGGATGTAGATCAATAACAAACATGATTCATTTCTTTTATTTTTACTTTAATTTGTTTCACATCTTACAAAAGAATGACTACTACGAGTAAATGAATTGGTGGGTGTTCTTTATTTTGAAATAAAATCCCAAGACTCACGTTTTCATTCAAACGCAAAAAGTAATCTCCTTATGACAGGTTTTAGAGCCACAAATGGAATTTAATCCCTATCAGAATTATGTACAGTATACTCGGATCAATATATATGGCAACGCGTACAAGACGACATAACGGTTACTGATTAGATAATGGTTATTTTCGTTGAGAAAACTAATATCAAAGTGCTTTTGTTGAAAATCCTTTCTAGATTCTTGACATTTGTTCGATTTTATAAAAGTTGATCGGATTTGCACATTCTTTTATACATATTATTTAACATTGTAAAAGTATCAGTTGATAAAAGTTGTCTTAGCTAGACAAGTTTTGTTAAGATTTGAACATGTCAAGTTGTATCTTAATCAAATGAATAACTTTTGCACGAAATGCGTAATTTTTATATAAAGAGGGACTCAAATTTGATGTATTCAGTTTTGGCCTTTTCTTTATATAAATCAACTTAATCTTTTCTGTATAATCAATGCGTGATTTATTCAACCTTTTAACATTCTTTTTCCTCTTCGGATATTTTGTTCCTCTTATTTTTAAATCGTTAATGTATTGTTTTGTAATTCAACTCCTTAATAAATCTGAGGTACATGTCTTGTTTGCAATTGTAAGTGCATTTGCTCAAGTTGAGTAATAAATATTCATACTATGCTCACCATCCACTAAGACTATATTTGATTGGGGTTTATTAATAGAGCAAAATAAAATGTAATATCATTCCATTGTTTGGGAATGAAATGAGATGGGATAGAAGATGATGGTTTCATATTACGTCTCATTTTATCCTAAACAGTAATAAAAAAAACCTACAATTTGGAAAGTTTATGATGGAATGTAAAATGATAAATAACTTTACACTATATTATATTATAAATCCAACATATTATTATATTACATTACGAACTCTTCCATCCATTCCAAACAATAATTTTCTAATATTACATTCATTTAAATTCCATTCTATTATAAACCATTCTATTTTATTCTATTCCATTAAAAACCTTACGTCTAATCAAACATTGCCTAACATATTTCTTCAAACTTCTATTACTAAGCAAGTTTTAATCTCACTATTCATTAGCAAATCTTTAATTTCACACCAAACACTATGATGGCAAAATAAAATTTGGTTCGGTATTCCTAAGCATATTTTTCCTTGAGTTACAAGCTTGACAATTTTTCCTTGCATATTGGTTTTCATAAACATATTTTCCTGGAATTTCCTTATTTCATAAGTTATCTGTCTAGATATAAGTTTTCACGATCTATTTTAACGTCATATGAATTTTTATGTAATTTGATAAAAAGTGTGGGGAGATTATGTCTTCAATCCCAAATCTTAAGATATTGAATTATGATCTCTTTCTTGAATAAACAACTTTACTTCTTTATCC
>JANSVB020000186.1:109937-129197 GCA_025504935.2 Erythroxylum haughtii
TTCCTTCATGCTATGTCATATATCATGGACTTCATTAATTTGCTTATAGATCAATATCAATTCATAAATAATGAACATCAAATTAATGAAATATGTCTTTCTTTATTTATTCATAAAGAATGTACACAACTTTGTACAAAACGCGCTAAAGGCGATTGCCTTTAGGGCACTACTCTAACACAAACAAAAGTCGGGTCGAAGATGCTGTTGTTCCTCCATTTCCAGAGGAACCAGCAAGCGACCCCAAAGATGGTAGCCCACGCTTCCTGCTGCACCGGAGTCTGCTTAGTGAGATTACACGTCAGCCAAGTGTTCACCTCTTGCTGAAAAAAGGACCCATCCACCCCTACCGGAGGGAAAAGAAGCCAGAGAGCTTGGACCCGAGGACAGTCCCTAATTACATGAATCGTGGTCTCCTCCTGTCCATAGGAAGGGCAGTGATTATCGATGGTCAAATGGCGAATCACGCGCTGTTGATTCGTCAGAAGACGGCGTTTAGCAACTAACCAGAGAAACAAGCGAATGCGCTGAGGGCCCTCCCATTTCCAAATAATCTTCCACAATCGATGACGACTGACTGGGGAGAGATCCTCGATAACCGCATAAGCAAAAGCTACAGTAAACCCCTCGTGAGGGGAAGGACCCCACACCAAACTATCCTCCTCTCGACACCCGGCAATAGGGTCGAAGGCCGCTATTGCCAAGCAAACCATGGACATAAGGTATTGTTGAAACTCGTGTCACATCCAACCGCCCCCGACAACCTGGAGGTTTGCGACCGAAGTCAAACGAAGCCGAGCCGGGACTGGAGCGGAGGCCACTTGGATAAGAGGACCCCAACCAGCCAACCAGTGATCCATCCAGAATAACACTCTCCTCCCATTCCTGAGATGCCATTTGAGTCCTTGCCGGACCCATTGCCAGGACGCCGAGATCCCTTTCCGAACGGAGGACGCCCCTGGCCTAGAGAGCATCAAAGGAATGTGGGTGGTATCTAGACGATATTTAGCCCGAAGGACCTGAACCCAAAGGGCTATAGGGTTCGTGAGCAGGCCCCAACCCAATTTGGCCAGAAATGCGTCGTTCATAGAACGGATTCGTTTGAGGCCCAACCCCCCTTCCGATTTAGGCGTACACACCGACTCTCAGTTAACCAGGTGAACCTTTCGTTGAGCATGGGAGGAACCCTAGATGAAGTTACGCATGATTTGTTCCAGATCGTCGCACATTCGGTGCGGAAGCCGAACCGTTTGCATGGTAAACATGGGCAGCGCTAACAAGACAGCCTGAGTCAAAGTAACCCGGCCTGAAAGAAGGCGGGCTCGCCACCCTACCAATTTCTGTTGAGCATTATCCAGGATATACTGATAGGTGCGTCTGGACGTCCACTTGTGAAGCAGAAGAACTCCCAAATACCGTCCCAGGTTAGACGTGCGCAAGACCTGAAGCCGCTGGCTTAGACTCTATGTAGTCTCTCGAGAAGCATTCTTAGAGAAGAAGATCCGAGTTTTAGCTTTGTTCACTTGATGCCCGGAAGTAGGATAGAATGAGTCCAACGTGTTAGCAATAATCTGAATTTGACGGTCCTCAGCTTCCACAAAGAGCACCAGGTCATCCGTAAAGAACAAATGGGAGAGTGAAGGGCCCATACGGCCCAACTTAATCGGCTTCCAAGCCCCCCGGGTCACCTCCGCCGTAATGAAGTGACCCAGTCTCTCCATTCAGAGGACAAACAAATAAGGTGAGAGGGGGTCCTCCTGCCTAATACCCCGCGAAGGCCTGAACGAGTCGGAAGTTGTACCTTGCCACACTACTCGAAGAGAAGTAGACGTCACACAGTGCATAACGACCCGAATGAATGTAGCCGGAAGGCCAATATCCTCCAGCGTCTCCTGAATAAACGGCCACCTAAGGCAATCATAGGCTTTCTCCAAATCCACTTGAATGGCCAGGTAGCTGGTTTTACCTGACTTCCTCCTCATCAAGTGGATCACCTCCTGCGCTATAATAATATTATCCGTGATATGACGGCCCGGGATAAAACTACACTGGGTCGCCGCTGATAAATGGGACATGTGGACTTTAAGGCGATGCACCAGCACTTTCGAAATGATCTTATACAACACATTGCACAAGCTGATCGGCCGAAATTGAGAGACTTGAGTAGGAGAGGAGGTTTTCGGAATGAGAACTAGAAGCGTGCTATTCAGATCACGGTCCCAGTAATCCTGGTGGAAGATTTTTTGAACGAATTCCACAATAGCGGGCCCAACCGTCCCCCGTTGACTTTGATAGAATCGAGCCTTAAACCCATCTACGCCAGGGGCTTTGGTAGGATTCATCGCAAAAACAGCTCTAGCAACCTCCTCAGCCTGAATAGGGAGATTGAGCTCCGGAACTTAGGACTCAGAAAGGGGGGGAAAGGCCCCAACGATGGGAAACCGAGCTGTAGGCCCGATGTCCAGACTATACAGTCTGACAAAATAGTCACGAACCAAAGTATGCAGTTGGGCCTGATCAGAAACCTTATTACCATCAGCATCTTGGAGAGACTCGATATGCAACTTCCGTCGTTTGGCCAGGGTGACCGTGTGATAATATTAGGTATTTCTATCCCCTTTGAAAATCCATTCGCACCTAGCCTGTTGGTGCCAGAACAGCTCCTCCTCGCAAAGGACCTTGAGTAACTTCTTACTGAGTTTGTCTTCCAACTCCAAAAGCGAGGCCGGGGCACCGGTCGACATAGCTAGCTGAATCCCTCCCAACTGGGCCATAAGCTGCTTCTTCCTGTAGAAAATGTTCCCAAACTCTTGTCGGTTCCAACGCTGGAGTTGACCAGAAAGCTGGGCTAAGGATTGGCTGAGTGGCTCCCCCAACGGGTTCCATGACTCCGCGACCACTGCCGGAAAACTCGAGTGGGTGAGCCAAGCATTTTGGAAACGAAACGGCGGAGCACCTTGTAATCTCGCCTGGGCCGGGAGGAAATGGATCAGCATAAGATGATGGTCAGACCCTAGGAAAGGAAGATGTTGATTTACAGTCTGAGGGAAGTGCTGAATCCAGGATGTCGACCCAAACACCCTATCGAGGCGAGCTTTGACCTGCCCCCTTCTCCAAGTAAATTTAGACCCTACGTATCCGAGGTCATGTATCCCACACTGATGGACCCAATCCCGGAACCTTCTATTCACAACCGGGGCCAAGATGGATCCTCCACTTTTGTCTGAGGTATCCAGCTTATCATTAAAATCGCCCCCACTATCCACGGCCTAGAGTTAGAGTTACCGAGCCAAGTGAGGGCGGCCCAAAGGCTGGACTGGGAGGACACTTGCGGGCTAGCATACACGATGGTAAGGTTAAAAGAATGAGACCGCCACTTAATGGTAGAATGCAAGAATTGCCTATGAGCAATAACGACCGAAAGATCGAAGGCCTCGTTCCAAAGGAGCCAAATGCCTCCGGAGAAGCCTTCCGCTTCGACTCTAAAGGAGTAATCATACCCTAGGGTATGAATAACATCCTGGGCCCGAATACCACTAATACGGGGTTCCAGCAAAGCTAGCACGCCCGGTGTATAACTACGAATATAGTTGCGTAGGACGGTCTGAAACTTAGACCGCCCACGCCTTAGCAATTCCAGATTAATAAAGACATAACTATGGATCAATAACGTACCTCTGGTCCTCTACCGGGCTCTCAGTGGGAACCTCCTCGAGCTCCTCGGAAACAGGGTCCTGCTCCTCAGTCAGAGTCGGGCATGTGCCAGATGATTCCGTCTGGCCCTTCAAGTCCATTGCTATATCAGGAGGTTCAGTAGGGGGAAGGATCGGGATGACAGGATCTGTCCCAGGATCCTCCACTCCGTCCATACCCTGGGGACCTTCGGTGATTGCCTGAATTTGATCCGCGATAAGTTGGGTGTCACAAATCATTTCAGAGTGGGTTGGGACGGTGACTATCAAGTTTCAGTTAGCGGCAGTGGGTTTAAGGCGAATTGCGGAACTCGGGACTGAATCTTTGGCCGGGGCCACACTAGTCTGGCCCTGGTCCTCCCGCGGCAGTGGTGGTGCTGAGGTAGCCTTTCCTTTAGTGCCCCGAGTAGAGCGTCGGGTCCGCCCGGTGGGTTGGGAAGCTCCGGGCTGCATAAGGGTTCTCCCGGTTCCATGGAAACTAAACACCTTAAGCGTCTGTCCTAATCCACTGGCCACACTTGCAATCTGGTTAGTGATATTCGTTGGTGTCATATCTACTACAGTATCTTCATTTAATAACGCCGCATAACATGATCCTCCAGGAGATTGCGCCACCTGAGTCGTCCCAGCCCGTCCCTGTCCCTGTCCATTCGTTGGGTGTGGGCGTCGCCTCTGGACATGTGTCCACAGCCCATAACCGTTGGAGGCCGCTGGGTTCTGCTCTCCTCCTGACGCGCCCTCCAAGTCCCTTAGCTCAGCCCCGGTGGTGCCTGCTGTGTCTACTCGGGCCGTTGAAGGACCATGCGTCTCGGGAGGAACAGTCTTGGCGCAGGCGTTAGATGGGTGCCCAAGAACGCCACACCGAACACAGACCTGTGGAAGACCCTCGTAGGAAATGAGAAGGGTTTCGCCATCCAGCTCGACGCTCAGCGTGAGTGGGCGGAGCAGATCTATTTCCACCGCGATTCTGGAGAACTTTCCACGGTTGGCGAGCAGCGTCTCCTCATCCAGTCTAATAGTAGATTCGACCAAATCACCCACCGCAGAGAGGATTTGAGGGTGGTATCGTGAAATCGGTAAGTTGGGTATCCGAATCCACACTACAGCTCGGGAAATCGTGGTTTGAGACGGTCGAAAGGACGGGCTCCACCTCTAAACGACAACCACTTAGCCGAACACCACCCACGGCCCCTCGGTAAGCTCCTTCAAATAGTCACCTTCCTCCTGAAATTTAGCCAAATAAAACTCATTGTCCAGGTCCACCATCTTCAGCCTACCCTTCAACTTCCACAGCGTCTTCAACCGGTGGCTAAGAACAGAGAACCCCACCCTTCTGCCCAGCACTTTCAGGACAACCGCCCTCTCCCACTGTTTGTCTAGCTTGGTCCGAAGATTTTGGGAGAGAGTAATGATGCCTCCCTGAGTCCCAACGACGGGGGTGATGTCACCCTCTTCGATAACAACGAGGTCCTCGTCCGGCCAGCCCTGGGCCTTCCCTTCATCGCCCGCTGCATGACTCCCTATAACGGCAACAATGTAGGACGGTTTGGGCTGGGGAGGAGCTTCCTCACGTTTGCGTGTCCTGCCCTTCTTTGCCAAATGACCCTCCGGGCCTAAGGACTCCATAGTCCCACAAAACGTCAGCCGTGCTTACAGCTACGCACTCGGTCACAAGGTCGCACGAAGAAACAAACGAAGCACACTGTCACCTTTTATCTCTCAAGGCTTTCTCTCACTAAAATAGAGAAAATTCTCTTCCCTCGCGTGCAGTCCATTATTACATGTATTGTTTCAGCACTTTCTAGCGAGTTCAGTCCAATTTATCATCCAAACAAAGGGCAAATTGCCCTTTGCTTTTACTTGTTGGAAATTTTTGCTTAACGATTGATTTCGATAGGCACCCCAGATTGCCACCTTTAGCCTGAGGTCTATTAATAAATAAAGAATTCCAACCAAATATGTTGGTGTGAGTAATTCAGCACTTCTTTAATCAGAGGTCTCAAATTTGAGTACTAAAAATGAAGAAATCTCTTTGACCGGGCTGACCTGGTGCGAGCGAAGATTAATCTGGAAATAAATGATTTAAAGATGCCTTTTCATAGTTGAAACCTTCTTAGACATCTTATGAGCTAACCAAAAAAAAACAAAGAATTTCAATGGCTCTAGTTTTCTATCTTTAAATGCAACTACTTGCCTTCTTTATGGTTTGTTTGTCTTGCACTATTCAGCCCCTCAAATCCTTGTCCCAATTCTATCCTAATTCATTTCAATCATCTATATAGATATAGGACCCACATAAATAGCTATTAAGTGAGAACAAGAAGAACTGGGTTTTTGGGATCAGAAAATTTGGAGTCGTACTTAGGAGTAGGCCCTAAACCCTTCAAACATATTTGACTGAAAATGGGTGGAATCTCTTTACACCATTTTCTGCATGAGTTGGACAATTGCATTTGCAATCCCATCGACCATCAACCATTGGACCAAATAGAGCTTATCTGAGAAACTCGAGTCTAATTTGGTATAAGCACATGTTATGTCCCAACTTCCAATGTTAAATAGGATTTCTAAATCACTCACACCTCGACATAATGAGGAAAAAACATTCATTTCTCTATCACACTGCCTACCTACATTTGTCTTTATTCCTTTAAACAATAATTAACCCAAAGCAACATCAACACATAAACAGAAAGGCAATCTAAAGAGGAAAACAATGTGTTAGCAAAGCCCTTATTTTATTTTGTCATCCATTTACAAGCGGGATAACGAAGGTACGTAACCCGTGAGAGACCCCATAAATATTACATGAAAATAGCTTCCAAGAATTTCCAACTTTTTTTACATAATACATGGAAATGGATACACGAAAGTGAGAAAAAAAAATTAATAGAAATCCTTCTCTAAAACCCACTAGTCTATATTAGCACAGGAAGAGACGGGTGTCTTGCTGTTGCTGTTTGAGCTGTTGCTTGGCTTGTTGCTGGGACCAGTAAGCATGGGCAGTTAGGACTCTGTCCAGGAGCTCCTGAGGGACAGGCTCTCCCCTCCTTTGCTGGGGAGATATTCTTGCCGTGTGCACCAGTGTTTTCCACTTATCCTGCATAACATTACCAGATTCATGTGACTGCACGGTTTTTAAGCAAGACCAAACTAGTACCAAAAACAACTGGCTTTTCATTCCCTTTCCAAGCAGATCCGTTAACCATATTGTATTATTATACATTACTGTCAAAAAGCGAATGTTGTAAGGTAAAGGACTTGATGGTCATTGATAGAACGAGAGATAAGAATCCAGGAGATTCCCTCGTGGGTCAGTGGTTATTTATGGTTAAAGAGGCTCACCTTCAAATCCACGTAAGTCCGATGTTTTGCATTATCAAAAGCTCTCAATTTGACGTCACGCCACCTGCAAATTACAAGACCATTTAAAATACAGATCTTTATATAGCGAGGAGGCAACCAGCTGATTAACCACACCAAGTAGCCAAAAGTTAGTAAATCTCTATTCAGACTTGCTAATTCCTCAAACAGCCACTATGGCTCCAAGGTCAAATACCAGAAGCCAAGCGTACCTGCCAGTCCCAAGTTTCTCAACTGCCTGAACCAATGCTTCAACTTCAGCGACAGAGAAAGGTCGACGAATTCGGCGCTGTGCAATTTCAGATCCCTTGGATTTTCGATTACCAGGAATGACAGCAAGTGACTCTAAGTTCACCGCCGGCACAGCCACCAACGCTTTTGAGTTTGATGAACTCTTACCAACAGACATCTCCACTGGAGAGGGAGCAGAATCATGGTCACTATCAATGAGATTCCCTGAAGTGGCTGGCTGAGTCTCAGGTGAAGTAGCACAGATGTTGTGAGGGATCACATCAGGAGGAGGGTGATACCTGGCAAAAAACAAACATTAAACAGTGCGCTAATGACCAGATTGAAATTTGACAGAGAGTTACATATGGTAAACAAGATGATGTCTTCGATTCTTCCCTGCACTTCTTCAAAATTAACAAGTTCATAACCCTATCCAATACGAAAGCACGTTTAGATGGATAGGCTGCCTTTTATTCTTAATTCATGAATATTTCTATCAATGGAATTCTGTTGTCCATCTTGCACAGAATAAACAAGAAATCCAATATAGAAATGAAATTATCATAGATATCTGCAAAAGTCAAAATCCATCTTTAGAGTAGATCATCAGGCAAAAGAAACTCGTATGAAAACAAACAGAATGGGTGAGAACAACGTGACTGCCTATAAATCAAAGTAACTCACTTACCTGTTCAAAGGCTTTGGTGTGTCACAAGGAAGGAGAAATGGTGAACGTCTAGGACCCAGAGAAGGGGAAATTTGTGGAGGACTAGGCTCCAGGCTAAAGCCCAAGGCATCAGACTGGTCATTTTGAGAAATCCCTGTCTGCAGTAAAGTTTTATCGTCGTCCCTAACCTTCTTTCCCTGAAGAAGCACACCAACTCGCAGTCCACCTCCAAGTATTGCAGTCACAGCCTCCATAACAGCCCTCTAAAGTGCAAATAGAGAACATAACAATTATTACCAAACCTTTTGAATAAGCAAGTTAACATTCAGCTGCAACAGATACTGATACTATGCACAATAGATATCAATTTCAGTTGAACCGCCAATTAGGCCATATATACGTCAACAATGCTAGCCGTCGAAAACAAAATGGGAAGAGTTAAGAGGACACTAAAGCATTAAAAAAATCTAGTTGTCAAACTAATCTTTTAAAACCACTATACCTTCAATGATCCAATTGTTGCACTTTCTGGAAGCTCAATAAAAAGCTCGGGCACCCTAAAAGACTTTATCCTAAGCTTCACTGAGTAAAAGGAAAGAGACCTTGGTGTCAGAATTTCTTGAATGTCAGACACCAATCAAGTTACAACAGTACACAGGAGTCAATCCATCAAAAGTTCTCATACCGGGAGAATCTCTAGGCTGGAATGAAGGGTTCTGGCCTGCAATTGATGATGCGCCAGAGGAGCAAATTAAATAGGACAATTTAGAGAAAAAAACGATGCAAACAGAAGAACATAGAAAGGAAAGTCGGAAAATGTCAATGAGAAAAGCACGCAGAAGGACCTCCATGCATCTCTGGATAGGAACCAGAAGCATCTGCATCAACACCATGTCGAGGTGAACAGGAGAAGAACTCACCACTGATTCCACCATCAGAGTTTGATGGCAAACTATAGCCAAAGTGTCTCCTTTTCTTGAAAGGATATAATCTTTCAGATCTCTGGTATTTGTAATAGTTCTTCCTCTTGCAGGACACTGGCTTAACATTATCATCTGAATGCACTCAAGGAAACATACATAAAGATCAAAATTAATACTCAACTCCCATAAGATGAATTATTATGGCATGAGAAAACTAAAAGGTAACAGGTATTTGAAATTTTCTGAGTAGACACTTACCAACATTGGATAGTGTCACATCCTTCAATTTTGGGGGTACTTTCCAGTATTTAGAAGCCCAAATTTTCCTTATTCTTCGATCTCCAATCCTTGGTGCTGGCCTAAATAATTTTCTTGTGGAATTAGGGTGAGTACACCCAGAAGAATTTTCGTCATCATCTCTACTAACTACATTAAAAGTATCCCGATTCTCAGGATAAGAAACATTGGGAATATTGTTCCCACACAAAGGTAACTTGGCAATACAATGTGAATTAACTAGAGCAGGTTTCTCATCACAGATCACTGTGTCCTCTGCACTGCATATGTCAGAAACAGTATTATTTACCACTTTTCCAGATTTGCTAAGCTCATCTTTTACAAGTTTGCTGGCTTGTTCGTCAGGTTTACGATCACCAAATCCTGAGAAAGTTGAGGAGCTCTTCTGTATCTTACCAGAAAAAGTTCCCCTATCACTCTTGCTTTTATCATCCAACTTCTCCAAACCAGGACTATCCATCGAATCACAAGTTTTTGACAGAGAAGCTAACCCTAAGTTGAGGTCTCTCTGATTACACAGAGGTCCTCTGGAACTAGAATTTTGCTCATGAACCTGTGTTACAAGGTCAGGAACAAATAATCTCCCAGCAGTACTTTCTTGAGCAGAAGCTTCAACTTTTGAAAGTTTTTCTTCAACCTGGCATTCAATTTTCACATTACTAGGGCCAGCAGCAAACTGGTCTTTGTTTGTTGACGTTTTACTAGAGTTTGGAGTGCTTTCTTTCTCGAACAATAACTTTCCAGCTACAATAGCCAACAAATCAAAAGCACACATTTGATTTTCTTCGTTTCCCTTCCGAAAGGAGCGCCTCTTCTAAACAAGAGAAGGGCATTTAGCCCAAGCCAAAAAAAAGGGATTCAGATAATCAGCAACCTAAGAACAGTAGATACATACCCTTGCTGATCTGGTAGCACGAGGTGTGGGAGGGACTTGATAGCCATTGAATCCATAGTCTAACCTCTTCTGCAACACCATATCTCAGAGATCATAGCAATAAGGATGCATCACACGCAGAGAAACGTCTTGGGATCTATTGACATATATTCAGAGAAAGTGAGAATAAGAGAAAGAAAATGAGAGAAAAGGAAAAGAAGGCAGACTGGAGTGGCCAAACTCTGACATAAACTCGATCCTTCAACCTCTAAGTTAAAAATAATTAAAGCATATATATACATTGACCTTAACATTCAATTGTTGTGCGAACAATCAAAACCCTTGCTTTAAATATGGCTTACAAATTCGGAAAACCTCCTTCAAAATTGCAGGTTGCAAATGCTTCTGAGGATCATAACTCTTAAAAGCCAACTGAACTGCCGACAATGTGGATTGGAATTGCAAGAAGATAAAAGGTCAAGCATTCTACGTATTAACGAAGAAAAACCAAAAATCAGTTTCTTAACAGCGACAAGATAAGACTTGATGTCATGTTTATTCAGGGAAGGAAAGAACTTTCAATGAAAATCTGGCCCAAGACATCTGTAGTTCCCGATTTCTGTGAATGCCAGATATAACGACCAAAACTCGAATTGTTAGGAAGAAAAGTCGAAAATTGAACCACTTGAAAAAGTAAAGACTAAAACCACAACAAAACCCTGGTATGAGGGATGGATCACCAAATGCCATTTCAAACATGTGAAGACTAAATTCGGTACAATTCTGACTTAGAAAAAAAAAACCGACGCCAAAGGATCACGAAATCCAACAAAGATCGAACTTTAAGACACGAAAACCGAATCACAGTTTCTAGGTACAGATCCAAAGATGAGATTCATGACAAAAACAAGTTTTCAACGGAAAACTCAACATATTTGCAACAGACATAAGTTTCCGACGACAAATGGCCGCAAAAATCTCAGATCGCATCCGCTAACAGAAGTGTCGTGGAAGCCAAACAAAATGCAATTATCGAAAGGAAATTAAATAACGAAACAACAATCAAAAGCATCGTGCCAAACATGCTTGAGTTTTCAGAAAAAGCAAAAAAAAACTCGTAAAAGTTCAAATCCTGGAGTCAAACAAGTGGTTAATTGCTCAATTCTCGCTTAAAATCAAGGTCTCTTCTCTTCTTCAACGATTCAAACAGAGTGTTATCGTCAAAACAGAATCTTGACGTCGAAAACAGCATCAAAAGCAGAGCTAGGATACAAATCCAGAAAACCCAATTCTCACCTCTCAAACAACGGTTTTCAGTTTTGTTTTTCTCCTGCTGGACCAAAGTCAAAACCTTTATGGTCGAAGATGGAATTGGAGCGGAATTCTCAGAAACCCTGAAGCAAATTTAGAGATCAAAGAAGCAAACAAAATTCTCTTCCCTTACCCAACACTTTCTCTCTCTAACTCACTTTCTCTCATTATCTATCCCATATTTTCCCCAGAACACGTTGATCTAAACGCTACCCATTTTAACACACACTCTCTCTCTCTCTATTTCTACATAAACCAAAAACAATAAAACTCTCGCTTTCTCTGATGGTAAAACCCCCTAAAACCACTCAGTCTTTTGCTTAAACCCCAGTTCTTATACCAACGACCCCTGCTTACCGGACCTATCGGTAAGCACCCCATGGTGCACCTGTTGCAGTGGGTAACTGAAACCACCTTAAGACCGGTTCTTCGAAATCGGAGTGACCCACCATTGGCTTCAGTGATCTTGTGATTCCACCACGTGGGAACCAGATGGGATCATGTGGCTGTCTGTGATCCAAACGGTCGACAAAAACGTTGGGTCACTAGGTGGTAGTAGAGCCAAAACCTTTTTTCGCTATTTTTGTTCTGGTTTCATGTCTATTTTGAGTGGTGCCATAATTTTTGGTATGGAAAGAGAATTATCCCATTTTGAGTTATGCACCCTTCCATTTCATTGAAAACTCAAATCCTATTTTAGTAGTCTTGCTCATGCTTACAGTTAAGATTTGGTTTCTAATTATTAGTTAAAATACCAAATGTTATTAAAAACTTGTCGGAAATTAATACCCACTTCACTCGGAAGTAATTCTTTCTGTCTTTGATCAAACAAACATCAACTACCAGATTCTTATTCATTTTCATAAAAAATCTGATCTTTCCGATGCCATTTGCCACGAGTATGAAATAGGATGGTGAGAGATTTATAATACTTTTCATACCCCACAAAGGGATTAGCTTTTTAATGGGAGGATCTGGATCCCGTAAACTGAGTGCAAGTAGCAGCAGGCCTAAGACATTTTGTTACTTCCTAAGCCACACTTTGGGTTCGAAACTAATCCAAGCGGTGGCAGGAGCAGAACAAGTTTCATGTGGTCCGGTGCAATCACCAATTTATTTTTTGTACAGTTACTTGTTAGTGTTCAACACGATTTCCACAAGGGCATTGCGGTCATTTCGCACGTATTGAAGCAGTTATCCATATCAGCATGCTGTGCACTTTTTCAGTTTTGTTATAAAAACCTGTGGTCAGTCTTTCTGTTGGCTTGCCACGTAGAGTAAGAACTGAATGAGTTCGATTTTCCTACGTGGCAAAAGGGGAGGTCTCTATTGGTCTCTGTATTATCCGTGCAAGGAAAAGTTATTCAAAAGTAAATTAGTCGTTTGAAATTGAAATGGTCCGGGGATGGCACCGTCAAAAGTGTGAGTGGGAATCTCCGTTAGAAATAACATGGACGGAGTGGGGTCACGTCGCAGATGAGATGGGCATGGGCGGCCAAGTTCGGTAACGGCGTTGTCTTTGAGGATAAGAAGTTGTAGGATTCCGGGTGGGACCCAACCTAGTGGTAGGCCCCATTGAAATGAGAGATTTGTCAAACGTATGGTTCCCCCCCTAATAGTGAAATTAATTAAATAGAAAAAGAAAGAGAGGTAAAACTTAAAAGACGACGATGAGTGACTTCTAAATTTAAGGAGAATTGCTTGGCTCCCTGTGTTTTATTCTCGCTTTATCCTGCGGCTACTGCTCTGTAGGCGAATGTTTAGCAACTGTTTGATTACAGTTCTACTTTTTATTTTATTTTTAATTTTCTTAAATTTTAAAGATAACAACTAAATATCAAATAAAAATTTTAATTATTTTTGTAAAGTTTCGTTTCACGTCTGCCTGTGAGTCTACCAAAAATAACCTCTCTATTATGTAAGGATAAGGTTGCATACTATCAGATCTTTTCATACTTCACTTTATTACAAGATTTCGAATTGGATGTGACGATGAAAGTTTCTTTTCAATTTCTTATACAATATTTTTTATACATAATCCTCCAAGTCTCAGCCATTGTTTGTTCAACAATTGAATATTGTTTAAGGGTTAAAAAAAATATGTACATATACTTTTTTATGTAGTTTAAAAAAATTCTGAAATTTGTATTTGTATTTTTTATTTTTTAAAATTATGTTGATAATTTTCAGTTAAAAATAATAATAATATATATGCAATATAAATATTATACCTGTACAAATTAAATTCTATTAATATAACAATAAAACTCATTTTAGAAATGAATTTATCGGCCACCTTTTTTTTGCCTGTCTTTTTTCTAAAGCTATTTGAGACCACTGTCTTTCCCATTTTTACTTGCCCAGTTTCTATCTTTCTACCCTTTCCACTATTCTTTTTTGGTTCCTAACTGTTCCCAATTTTAGAGCTTCAGTCATTAATTACTCTCTTCCTTCTACTACTTTCCACCGCTGTTTACCACATTTGGACTGAACGCAATGCCAGAACCTTCAGAAATGAAGCCTTGGCTGAGGAGCGCGTAATTGCAGGAGTTATCTCCCACGTTAAGAAACTGCTCAGCCTAAACACCGAGAGGAGGTAATTTGATTTGATTTGATTTCCCCTTCCTTTTTACAGGGTTTTGTTCAAGTCTTTTCAGGTTACAACTTCGAGGTTTTCTTCGGAGTGTCCTTGCTTGCCATGCCTACCCTTGGAGGTGCAGAGTAGTTCCTTTTTAGTGGCAGTATTCATCTTGGCCAGTTCGGGGCCATGGCTACGCAGTTCTTTTATCTCCGTTTGTCTATGCTTGCTAACTTAGGGTTGGAGTATCTCAGTTAGGCTATCTACTTGACTTTGTCTGCTTGGGCTTTTGCTTTGTTTCTTTGTGTTATTGATGTAACTACTGAGTGGGTTTCGGGTTACATCTTCCCCAGTTGCTGTGTTTCCTAGTTTATTATTGGTCGCCTTGAGGCTTGGCTGGCGGGGTGTTTTGCAGCCTTGTCGGTGGACTTTTCTGTAAATATTTTGTTCATTTATTTAATTTTTTCTCTGATTTACGAAAAATATATATATTTTAGAAAATTTAGAGACTTTTTCTAAAATATTTTAAATTATCTAACATTTTTCCATGTTGTTTCCACCAACGTTGTTTGCACACGTGAATTGTGAATGGAATACGTAATGTTAGATTCTTAACTACCAACTAATAGTTTTACCAACTTTTTGTCACAGTAAATTTCCTGAAAGAGAAACAGTTATTTCCTTGCACATCAGTTCTCAAAGAATATTTGATTCTGATTTATTTTTCATTCTCGAGTAAATAAATAGAGGTAGAACGTGCGCCACAATTGGTGAGGTGATGTATGATTATCAAACATTATCATTTTTTGAGCATGACAGGTACATGCAGTCCTTTCCACTTGATAAAACTACAAAGCTACGCACAAACTTATAATAATATTGATTCTAAACCCAAGTAGGGTAGGTGTCACTATAATCAAGTGTAAAAATTAACATGAGATTATGGTTGATAGATCCTAGTCCTAGAACGTCACTCGGGGACTGACGCATAAGCACTATCCAATAAGATGGTGACCAGATTTTTGTATAAAAATGACAGAAACGGTGAGATTCAGTCTAAGATCATTCTTGGTCAGGCAAACCAAACACACTCCTAAATCTATGCTCATCCTAACAACGCTCAACTTAATTCGATAATTATTCCATTAGTTCTGTAATATCTTAAAACCAAACTCAACGCAATATTTTAAGGAGATTTACTTGTTTGCTTTCGATGTAAATTGATACCAAACCAAACTTATTCGTCTAGGCCATCCAAACTTTTAGTTTACATTTCTTATGGAATATAAGCCAAGTACGCTTAAATATTTACATACAATATCGATCAAAATCAGTAGTAGAGAAAAGGGACAAAAGTGAGAGTGGGATATGACAGGGGTGCTATTGAAGGGTTTTCAGGAAGCGTGCGAAAAAATTGAACTCGATTCAAATGAGATCACATAGAACCAGGACATTATATCTCAATACAATTTGTATTCTCGAATCTAAACATCAATTATATAATCATTATTATGAAAAACTACACAGACACGGAAGTAATGTTATATTTGAGATCTTCATAATCAAGTCAATTCATTGATTTTATTTTCTAATAGACACCAACACATTAGTTTAAATATCATAATAATTTAATTTATGAGATTAATTACTTTCTTTATAAAAAATAAATATAACGTGTACTAGTTTTACCGTTTCATTAATATCATATGTTGATAAGACTATAACTAGGAACATTTGAGAATAATATATAAATACAAATTGAATCTTATAATTATGATCTCATCATAAACTGTCACGTTTAAAATAACTCAATCGATAGTACTTGGATGCAATATAAGCCACATAGAGATAGTTGAGTAAGTAAATAAAGAATTGTTATTCTAAAGTAATTATAGAGAATGTTCTAATGTTATTGATTAGTAATGATTTAAGAAATTCTCTTGCCATAGTGAATTGACATTTGGAAAGGTATTTTCAAATATTAATTATAATTCAATTACTAATTAGCAAGAACGAACATGATTTGATATAAAAAGTAAACATTATATCCATACTCTATGTAATTGGAGTAATAGATGATGAAATGATTAAATTATATATCATCACTATGCATGAACAGTTTAACCTAAACCACTTTAACATTCCTGATATTTGAGTAATCATGATATATTGCTAAATGTCAATCTTGATTTATAATTATAAATTATTTAATTAGAGAATTAAAGATAAATTAAAAGGAGTTTTAATTTATCTAATTCTAATTATGAATTTTAATTGTAATTATAATTATTGTCAACATATTAGAAACCTAATGGATCACACATAAAGAGTAGCTTGAAAGAGAAAATTCAATTCAATAAAGTTGGACTTAATTATAAAGTTGGAAAAATTTTAGAGATCAAATATAAAATATTTGCTTTTATTATAATTAAATTAATTATAATTAGATTTAGACTTTAATTATAATTAATGAATTTAATTTTAATAGAAATTAAAAACTCTGATGCTTTTTCTATAAATAGGAATAAGGGAGTTAGTAGTCTTGCTAATTCCTCTCAAAGAATTGAGTGGTTGCTCTGTGGATAATGTCAGAAGCTTGATATGTGAACAGCTTGTAGTTGATACATCGAAAATTTTTTTAAGTTATTCAATTATTGGGATCCGATCAAAAATCATAAAATTTTATTTTTCAACTGCTCTTTTAATTCGATCACGGTTAGTTTCTTAACAGTTAGGTCGCGTGGTTATTTTACAAAAGGACATATGTTGCCTTAATGCTTATGTAAACAATCTAAATCTATGAAATCAAGGGGGGAAAAAGGTCTAAGAAGGTTAAAATATATGCTTTTCTTGATAAACTCTTAGCAAAGTTTTATAAAGTTGCAGCACTCAACCCCTAATGATGAGATCAGATCATCTGTTCCACTTTTGCTATTCCAATTCTGTTTCAAGTTATCTTATTCACACATTTATATGAAACCTATATAAATATGTGGATGAGATAAGTTGGAACAACGTTGAAATAGCAAAATGGGAACAGCATACAACTTCCCTTTAATGATAAGTTAACAAAGAGCCTCAGTCGTTATCTCTACTCTACGCATCACAAAATTATGAGGGACTACAATCTATTTAATATTTAGGGAGCTCTCTTTTTTAGTTATTATGTAATAAAAAATTAATAGGAAAATGGTTAATTCTATATCTAATAAGGAGCAACGAATATTGGGCCTTTCTCTTACGTAATCTCCAGTTCTCCACTGTATTTATTTCCCACAAATACTACTTATATTCTGCTAATGTTTAAAAAGTCTGTAAAATATGTTATTTGGATATAATACCTTGCCAAATAAGTCAAATAATTCAAACTTGAACCCATGAGACACAAGAAATTTAATCAAAACATAAATAATAGAGATATAAGCAAACTAATGAAAATTATATAAAAATTTGAATGTTCTAAACCAAATCAAGAACTAAAATAATTTGATAAATCAATTTTAAAAACTAAGAGTTTTTTATCAACTGACTCTGAATATTATTTTAAATTAGATTCTAGAAACAATTTAACTAGATTTTACTTGAAAACCTCAATTTATATATATATTCTTTTCAAAAATGAAAATAAATTGAATAAAGGACCAATATACAAGGAACCAAATCAAGGCTTAAGGAAGAGAATGCAAATGGGGCTTTTTTAGAAAGCTATATAACCTATACAAGTTTAAAGGTAAACAAGTCCTAGGCCTATGATAAATTTGTAGGCATATTGACCTAATATTTCTTAGAATGCAATTATTTACCAATGCTTCATTCTTGTTGGGAACTAGCCATACTATATCATGTCTCAAAGAGTAATAAAGTGATAGAATTTTATCATAATTGTGGACTAGCATGATTAAACATTATTTTGTACAAATCCCGATTAATTAGATGTCAATGGTAATTCTCTCTTTAACGTGTCATTGAGCCTGTGTTCATGGGCTTGCTATGATGGGTAGGCTTGGCCCATATATTATAAAGGACAGGAGGCCCTACTGCTAGCCAACCTTTAAAAATACAGTTGCTCTATTGAAACGGTATGTGTGTTTTTGCTGATTAAGGATTCGGAATAGCAGTAGCAAATCCTCTACGTCTTTAACACGTCGCTTTACAGAACATCACAATGGATTCAATGTTTCCCCAATTTCCAGGTATTTATCAATCCAAATATTGAATATAGTATGTTGCAATTCTAGGGTTAATTACTTATATTGATTAATTACAAAATTAATCTTGTATTTTGTGTTTAATTTTCTTTCAATTGGTATCAGAGCCAATTAACCCTAATTGTAACTACTATTTTGGGTAATTTCAAGATGTTTATTTTCAAAGAATTTGGGATTTTCGGTTGTTTTCTTTGAAATCGATTTTTGTGGTTATTGATTTGTTTTCGGTTTGATGTTAAAGCAAGGAGTAGGTCGTTCGATTTGCTATTGTCTTTCGTAAACCCCAAGAACGATACAACCGAATCATTAACGTTTTCTTCGATTTTTTCGACCCACATACAGTAGCTTTTTCACGAAATTGATAGAGAGGTTTGATAGATCTTTAAATTCTGAATCTAATGACGCAAATTTCATTCAAAACGGATCAAAAATGAAGGAGATATAGACTTTTTTTCGAACCGGGTCGTGAACCAGGTCGGGCGACCCGAATACCAGTCAGCCGGGGGAGGAAGACAAAGCCCGACCCGGCTGACCCTCGCCCACGCGCACTGGTGGCGCGTGTGGGCTCGTGGATCGACGTCCGGTGGCCTTTTTTTCCCAAATTTTTTCCTACTTGCTCCACTTGCCCAGTTCTATCTTATCGTATTTTTCCTGAAATTTTTTGAATGCTGGAATTTTTATTTTTATTTTTTCCAAATTTTAAAATTAATAAAAATATATTGTACTCTCTGAATTTTTCATTGAAAATTTTTGTACTTATTCCTAGTATTATTTGGGCTTGTGGAGTCTTGTGTACTCTCAGAGTTATATAGTTGTGCACCAAAATTAATTTTTTGATGTCGTTTATGCATATAATGTTATATTATATGATTACTATGGTTAATTTTGTAATTGTGGTGCTAATTGAACCTATGGGAACAATCTTGGGGAATGTTATTGAACTCTTGTCATTCATTTTGTGTAATTGTGAGCTCGCCTATCGTGAGACCAATTATTACAAATTGCTGTTGTGATGTTGTTATTGGGCATACATTAGATGCTATGTTAATGATGCACTTACCCTATCGGTTTGTCTTTATCAATGTGGTTTCTAATGTTTTGTTTAATTCATTGAAT
>JANSVB020000186.1:221758-231784 GCA_025504935.2 Erythroxylum haughtii
AGAGGTGTAAGACACAATTGTGACGAAACCCTAGCCACCATCCGAGAGGAAAATCGTGCGGCGTTCGAAAAGAGTTTTAGGACATGCTAGCACACTACAACCGCAGCCCGGATTGTGCATACTAGTGTAGATACCGGTAGAGGGCATTTGCATTTGCAGTGTCTTGGAATCCGAAAAAGAAGCAACCTATCTACGACAATAAGGTATTTTCATACATCCTTGGTATTTTCGATTATACATCATACTGTTGTATGGTCTTTTCTGCAGTGTATTGTGAATACTCGGACCGTACGCAATCCTCCAAATAACACATATACCGGATCATAAAGATATTTCCTAAACATATCTTTGTAACACTATATGAATCCGAAACATCTTTTAATACTAACTCATATGTCCATGGTCCTATTCTCACAATAATTTTATATGGACCAATCTTGAGCTTGATATTTTACATCTCTTTAGTGTCAATACACTCCACTATTATGTTTATCTCACGATATTCCATAACTTCGATTCTGATCCACTTAACTCATTCATCATTATCTTGGATCACTTAACTCCTATTATAGATTCATTTCACTCATCAACAGTATCTCGAATCAATTATGGCCTTTAACCATTTTTAGGCCCTCTACATTGCAAAGTAAGGGTGAATGACCCTTTTCGTCGTATAACAACTCATATAGTATTCTAACGATATCACTATGATAGTGATTGATATGCTTAAATTCAATTAAAACTGTATATTAACCTCATGATCCTAAGAACTCCAAAATATAAGTTTTTAAGCATATCCCCAACAATTAAGACTGTTGGCAATTAAAACATTTAGTCACTTGTTTCTACATCCTTAGTAGTTAAATACTATTTCAGCATATTCCTACTAGGATGTCTAGCTTAGGTTGTTACTTGTGCTTTCTCTGGTAATCTTTTTGCTCAATCATCTTTATTGAGTACACATTCTTCTTATTTCAATCACAAGGAAACATTTTTCCTATTCAAACTCAAATTTCATATTCATTTTCAATTTCTCAATAAGATTCATAGGATTTGAATCCTCATTTTGGGCTTTGCTAAACTTTTCATGTGGGACTAATCTTAAATTCAACAACTAATAATACTTTGATTTACCTAAAATTCAATTTAACATTCCATGCTCTTTATTACACTAGATTTGGTAACCTTGATATCTAAATTTGTGTTACACCGCTATTGAATTTTCTGTTCAATGCATCAAATTACAACACTAGCTTTACTGGGAAATACTCATTTGCTTAATCAAAATCTTTTAGTAACTTTATTCATTGTCTCAACCTTATATTTAGTTCTTTCGAACTCTATAATTACCTCAAGCTTTAATGGTCTGTTTATTTATATATAGATCCAAAATGTTTCACTGTACATATAATGTTTCCAAGCTCTCAAAGTAATCACCATTGTAGTAAATTCTAAATCATGTATCAAAATCAACTCATGAGACTTTAATTTTCTCTATGCATACGAAATCACTTTATTATGTTGCATTAGATTTCATCCTAATCTCTAATGTAAAACCTTATTAAATACCGCATAATCTCCAATTCCAAATGATATTATTAACATCGGTGTTATAATTCCTTAAAACTCTTTTTACATTCATCACTGATACGATTTACACATTTTTCCTCAAACATTTTTTTTCACAGGATAAGATCAGTAAAAACACCTTAACAGTCTCTGGTAGTATCCAACATACAGCTAGTTCTAAAGAAATCTGAATCTATCATATATTCTTTGTAGTTTCTAAGAACTCCGAATCTCTCATATATTCTTTGTAGTTTCTTACTTCTTCATTACCTCTATTTCCTTGGGTCTCCTAATACGCCATGTTCAGTTACTATAAGATCCAACCTTTTATTTGAACCCGGCCTATAATTGTTTCTACCTTCATGATATGTAAGATTTATCCTCAAGTTTCACAATTATGTTCTTTGTTTTTCGAATACACTCGATATATCATTTATAATCGTAGTAGTTAATTGATCTAGTTTGGCTTGGATCACTTTAATTTTTAATACCATAATACTATCGGGGGCATTGTTAATGCCAACAGATATAACCCAAAACTCCTTGTGCCCATAATTTGTTCTCGTAATTCTTTAAGTATCTAATTCCTTAATAAGGTAGTATTATCTTATGTTATTTTTGGTTTCCCAATTGACTTCTTTTCTCAAATGATTTTCTCAATTCATTTAATTTTTTTAATTTTCATGTGGATTTATTCTAATGCCTGCTCATTCATTCTAGTTTCTCTACACATTTCAATTTAATTGCAATATTAACTTCCTGTGTTGGTAACACATTCATCAGATATGATTTGTATCTCTTATACTTAATGTCACCTCAAATTCAAAAATCCATTCACTTAGTTGGATACTTTACATCAACAAAAATATATAGACTCTTAATAGCATATTCTACATCGCATGCTTGAGTCTCCGTTAGGATTAGGACTTCAATATTCACTTTTGATTCATTACAGATTCATTTCTGATATGTTCTTTCATTGATCATTCTTAAAGTAAACTATCTGCTTAATTCAGTGAAATGCTTCTTTGAAAGAAGATTTCTTGCTACTATCATCTATATTGTTCATATAAAATTCTTATCAATCCACTGTTTTCATCACTACTTATCAAACATTCTTAGTACCTCAAGAAGATCAGTTTCTATTGTCTCTTACAAGGTCATAATGTTCTAGTTATCAAAATCCGATGAAGTAGTAGACATCAATAGTGTCACACATGCTTAAGTGTGTATCATCAAGGTTATCCCATTCTATCCAAAGATTTATTTCTGATAGATCACCAATTATCTTATAATAAAAATACTTCGATCACAATTGATCCTAGACAATCTCTCTCTTTTTATCCTTGCCACGATCGGGGTTTCCTCGCATTATCACGTACTATAATCAACTTTAACCTACTTTTCCAGATTTTACCTCTTTTAGTGTTACATCATGTCATAATGATTCAACATCCATATTGGGTGCATTAACTCTTCTCATTTGATTCATGAACTTTTTCTTTATCTCATCTTCCTATTGTCATTTATTTTGTCTCCCGTATACATATCCTCAATTAATTTAGAATTATTGATGCATAATCATTATGAAATTCTAGTCTCAATTCCACAGACATTTTCTTATACTAAATTATAAACTCTTGTCACGATAAGCACATAACCATTTCGGTTCCAAATTCATCCTCTTAAGATCATAACAAATTTATGTTTTCATTACATTCTGCTTGTACACTTTAATCTCCTCATCTCTACTTATATCCCTATTTTCTCCAAATAATTCATGCCAATACATTCACATTTATATCACATTTATGGATATGTGTAACATCCCATTCCCATATTAAGAGTTAGAACCCAAAAATACAGTACATGTGAGATCAATAAGAGATTAAGAAAAATGCATTTCATGCTCATACATATTGTTAGCATACATGCAAGTAATTTGAATTTTTACACAATAAAATGACTGTACATACACTCATTGACATTCTGAGTATAATCGACTTATATATGAAACATGATTTTATGGAGAATTGTGGTTTATGTGGACTGAAAATTTAATTGGAAAGTGTACGTAGTGATTTTGAGTTTTTGGATAATTTTAAAAATAAATTCCGAAAATGTTGAGTATTATTAGACTAGGAAAAATGCCATTTGGCGAGTAAATTGATGGAAGGAAATAGAAATGGAAAACTAATGATGTTGGAGAATTGCTAAAAATGATTTTAGAAATTATTGAGAAAATGACTTTGAAAATTTAGAGATGGTTGAACCAGCTTAATAAGAGAAACTAGTTTGAAACATTAGGAGTAGGACCAGTGGATAACTGACATGTGTCACTTGTCTTATTTAAGTTGTGCTATACAATTCTATTTGAACGTCCCAGTTACTGTGTGGATCTTGTCTCTTCTTCGAGATTTTTTTTTATCTTTTGGAAGCTTCATTCTTTTAGAAAAATCTCTCACCCTCACAAAAAAAGTTTTTCTCTCACTTTCACTCACCATCTTTTTTTGTTATCTTCTTCACTATAATCGAAATACCTTACCTTACAACTCTTGACTGTTGATGATCGAGTATTATTGGAAAGCGAGGGTTTATGTGATCTCGAAGGTTTTGGAGCTTTAGACAAGTAAGAATTGTAATGGTTTTTCATTATTGCATAAGATAAAACATGCATCATGTTAGTTATACGTTGAAGTTATAAAATGAAAATGTACATGTGTTGAAAATGTGAGTGAAAAACCAGAGCATACAACATGTGTTGATTTTTCAGATTTAATGATCAAAAGGGTTATGAGATGGTGTTAAAATGATTTTTGGAGTTGAAAGATCTTAGAAAACATGTACAACTAGGTGCATAAACTTTTTGATGAAAACATAAATGAGGACTCTGTTTTCGTTGTGTATATATAAACGCATACACGTGAGTTTTGAGAATTTTAGAGTTGAACCAAAAAAATGAGTTTAGAGTGGAAGAATAGTTGTAAGATGATGTTCTGACATGAGAATGAATGATTTAAAATGAAAGTTTGGGGAAGAAGTGAAGAAAATGCAGAAGTTGAAAATGAAGAAAATGTGAACATAATATACGTGAGTGTGATTTTCTGTTTTTTTTTTATGATTATGAAAAATGGTAGATTTTGATTTGGTTGTGATAAGTTGAGCTGAAATGAAATAGGAATGAAGAGTAGATATTTAGACAATCAACTACAGGTGATAAAGTAAGCAAAAGAGATGATTTAAGATGAAAGAGATGATAAAGGGTGCTGGAAAATGTACACATGCAGTGTTTCCATTGAATATGCATCTGTATTTTTGTCATATCTTGGTCTATAGACATCCCAATAAGTTGATTTTAAGTTCATATTAAACTTAAGACGTAATTTTATATTTTTCATGAGGAATCAAAATTTAATTCTATCTCTAAGAGTTTCAAAATTTACCTCGAAGTTGAGTTTGTAGATTCTGTCATGGTTTGGAACAATCTGTAGTTTGTTTAGCATAACATGCAGAATATCAAACAAAATCACATGAAATTAGTTTCATTTGAAACTTAATAAATAAAGGAACAACTTGGTTGAAGAGGTATTTGCCTAAATCCTTAATTTACCTTGTCAAAATTTCCATGAAAGATTGACCTGAAGGTCTGTTTTAAGAAGAAGAAACTCTGCAAGGCTTGAATTTGGAGAAGAAAAAAGGGGTTACACGATCATGCTTGTGCATGATCATAAAATTTTGAAGAAGTATGGGAAAGTGCGATCACGCACAAGTATGGTCTGGGCTTTTCTTAATCAACTTGAATCTCACGATCATGCTTATGCGCGGTCTTGACATTGAATGCTTACTGAAGTGGACTGATGTGAACATCCTTCACTCTTTTGAACATAACTTCTTCTCCTGACCTCCAAATGACATTAGAATTGAACCATTGGACTCATAACACATTGAGCTTCATACATAACGAAAATTATAACCATATTAAATCATTCTGGAGAGATTGATTGATGAATTTGGGACAACATTGATGAGGAGTTCTGGAAAATGATAACTGGAGTATTTTCACTAAACATGCTTCGGTATTTTAAGCATAACGTCTTATGTAGTTATCTAAATGAGATGATTTTTAATTTGAATCAAATTAGAGACATAGAGCTACAATATTTATATAGTAGTCGAGATTTAATTATGTCTCTAGAATTCAAGAGTTTTGAATTAAAGTTGAGTACAAGACACAATTTAAGCTTATGAATAGTCCAAATTATTTTGAATATAAATTTTGGGATACTAAACCAAATTGAATTATTATGGTGTCATTAGAAACTTAAGAAAATGGGGAACACTTTTCTAGAAGAAAGTATTACCAAATTACTTAATTCTCCTAATCATAATGATCATAGAAAATTGATCCTAAAGTCTGGAATTTCCAAGGTAATACAGGATTGAAATGAGAGTTTGGATAATTGTTTGGTCTTTTAATGCTAGAATAACATTGATGAGTGAATTGTTGGTATTAAAGTACCATAGACATGTGTATAATGGAGATGAATTGGTTCATGATTAAAGCTGTGATTCAAGAAGAGAAGTAAAGTGTATCTAGTAAAAGTGAATGAGAAATGGGTTGTTATGAAAGCAAATGATGCTAAAAATGATAATGTGATAAAATGTTAAATTTGACAATATACTTGGGATTGTCATTGAACATGCATTGTACTTATTCCATATATACACGTGTGCATAAATGACCACTTATAATTGAAAGACCACGGTATTATGATAAATGTAATCTGAATGTGAATGTGTATATAAATAAGAAAAGTGATTCTTAACTTAATTGTTAAATGCCGGACCAAGATTTGATGATGAATGTGAAAGTGACTGATTGAAAGTATATAAATGTGACGCATTCCATTACATGAGTGCATGAAACATAGAGGTAGTTGTGATCGAAGTGGCCATCAACAAAGAGCTTAAAGCTCAGATTATGAAAAAGAGCTTCAAGCTCAGAAAGTGTATAAGCGTTGAAGGCTCACTTTATAAAATGAGCCTGGTATCTCTGATGGATATGGGACAGTTATCAATGAGCTCGGTATCTACAATAGATACGGGACAGTTATAGGCACTCGGTCATAATAAAGTAATAAATGAAAGTGAATCTCATGTGCATTGCATATAAAATTGATATATATGTTTCAAATGAACAAAATGAACTGTGTGACTGCTCTGAATGTGAATTGTGAAATAAGTGATCAAAATGATATATGATGCTATTTGATTATGATTGAAATGATGTGAATTAAGTGATTGTATGATCTGTATGTGTTTTGTGATTGAGTGAGCCATCAAGGATGGTCACTCACTGAGTTTGCAAAACTTACCCAAAATTTGTAATATTTTTCAGGCACAGAAGAATTATCCCGCTGGGCAAAAGAGAGTATAGCCACTGCATTCAAGTAAGAGATAGAGGTCGAGATCAGTTTGCGTCTGCATTTGTATTTTCTTACTTTTTATCAAATTAAGTCTTCTGCAAATTATTGTAAGATGCATATTTAAATATTCTGCTTTGTAATAACTTCCTAAAATGGAAAGGTTTGTAAATGAGAATGATCTTAAGTGTAATAATAATAATAAATGTGATTTTGATGATATGAAAGAAAAGAATGGGCCCGAAATTGATTATTGATTTCTACGTACGCGTATGAAAATTGTTTTTGAAAAAAAATATACTTAGTTTTTGAGAGTTTGATCATTCTAACATACCACCCTTGCAGGATACGTACTCGGGCACCACTCAAGACGTCGAGTACATGTCTTGCGAGAGTAGGGTGCTACATTTGTAGTCTTCTTGGGATCAACTGGCACTTGTTGGTATTAGTTACAAATATATTGTGCACTTATGGTTTATTGCAATATTGACTATCACAAAATGGGTCAACTAAATTTTTGGTGCCATTGTCGAGGACTTTGATACTATTAAAGCTCGAATGTTATTACTCTAGTCATTTTTATTTTTTATTTTAATTTTTCTTTTTTATTTATGTTATTTTCTGTTCTTTATTTTATTTTATCTTATTGTATTTAAGGCTTAGTAATTTAATTCTCTTTTGAATTTCTTTACTTAATCTTGAGTTTGTGGTTTATTGTAAGAATTACGATTCATTGTCATAGTCACATCTCACATTGGAATAATGGAGTGGACAAGATTTTTATGGGAGCTAGAATATGTCTTTGCAATCTATATCATCACCATATGGGAGAAAAGGGTGTTCTCACCTGTTTTCAGGAGCTCAACAGATATTCAGTCCCCGTTGCGAACTTAGTGCCAGTTATCACTAAAATCATGATTGTCGAGCACCAATTTATACATGGGAGCGACTGAGCATGTACAATCGACTTCAAGGTGCACTATACGGGAATAAATACAATTCAGAATGGAGCAACTCTCACACTTATGGATGGGACAATTACACTCTAGTTAGATATTTACGACAATAAGCACCACCAATTTATGAGCCAACTTTGAAAGATATGATGGTTAATTTCATTTAAGAATCAATCATAAAGCATCAAGAGCAAGAGGCTCGAATACAAAATTTGGTGAATTGGATGGACTAACTGGTGGACATGTTATCTGACGAGATCTAAAGAAGTGTGTCTAGTCCTATTGAAACAGACACTAAAGAATATGGAAGGGAAATCAGTTTCAAGTGTCACGACAAGTTTCTAGAAAAAGAAAGTCTTAGAGATAATTAATGGAAGCCATTGTCGATTTGAAAGCTAACCGACATAAATTTGAGAGTAAAGAAAAGGCCAGGGTTGGCTTTATTAGTGGAGTGACATTCCAAAACAAGCTCTCAAAAGAAGAAGAAGAGGAAGCAGGTCTTAGAGATAAGTTAATGGAAATCCTTGCTAAAATCAAAGCCTACCGATGCAAATTTGAGAGTGAAGAAAAGGAAAGGGTTGGCTTCATGAATGGAGTGAAATTCCAAGAAGAGCTTTCAAAAGAAGAAGAAGTCTCCATCCAAAAAAAGGAAGTAGAGAAATGGCAGAAGATAAATGAAGAAGATGAGCCAGATACCTCTATCTAGAAAAAAGAAGAAAAGTAGACAGAGGTGGTTGAGGAAAAATTATTAGAGGAACTAAGGAAACTACTGATGAGATGTTGGTAGTGACCTTAAGTAGGGACAAACTATTCGAGCCAAGCGACATTTCAAGGAGTTTTACTATTCCCTCTTTCATTAACAATTTTTCATTAAAAAGGGCATTATTACTTGAAATTGGATTTAATAATTTGATAAATTATGTCCTTATTATCTTGCAACATGTGGCTTGTTTATAGGCTATGAAACTTCTTTGTGAAGCAAAAGGTGGAAGCAAGCTGCTGATTATTGATTTAGGATGATGTTAAAAATGCAAGTTACAGCGAGCTACTAAGGATAAAGAAGCATTAAATGAGAGGCAACCTATGGGTTAGTTTTAATTTTATTTCAACTGCTATATTATTTTGTTTTTACTTTCATGTTAGTTAAGGAATTTATTTTCTATTATGTTATTTCTTTTATCATTTTTATAAATATTTTGCAAGGATGTTAGTCTCATATTGGATGGATCCAAATCAAGAAATCATCATATTCAGGAAAGTAACAACTCAAGCCTCTCACTCATTATTCATGTTTATGTTACGTGCATTGAGGGATAATGTAGAATTTAAGTACGGGGATGGGTTTATTGAATTTTTAAAGTTTTTCTTTAAGCTTATTATAATCTTGATTATAATATTTTATGAACTAATATCTTGAATTATTTGAGATCTATCTATGAATGCTATATGGTCTTATCAAATATTGACTTGAATTGGTGTGCAAAAGGATGATAGTCAGAATAAAATTAGTTTTCTATGTCATTTTTTTGCAATCATTGAAATATTCAAGTTGAATGAAATTGCATATTATTTACACACATATACCCAATTTTTTATGAGCATTTGAGCCTAAGGGCACATTTTCTAAATTTTTAAAGCTCTTATTATTCTTTCATGTGTGTGTTATCATTACATAGTAATATAATTCTAGAACTTCATTTGTTATGCATATCAAAACCATATTTGTTAAGAGGCATTAACATGATAAAGGAACCTAAAATCAACAACTTGTTTTAGCTTGTCTTTTTTATAATTAGCATACCTAAATTTGACCTTTATGAATAACTAAGATGAGCATTGGCCTTTTTCATTGATTAAACTCACATATTAACCTTTATCCTATTTTTCTTTGAAGACCCTTTTATTGTTTTGAACCTTGAAGGTTATTTGCATTATTTACTTATTGAAACTTGAAATTTATGAAAGGTCCAATATTTCTTGAATTGTGATACTAAATTTTTATTTTGAAAAAGAAAGCATAAAATAAAGAAGGAAAGAAAAAAAAGAAGGAAAAAAAAGAGAAGAAGAAGAAAGAAAAG
>JANSVB020000186.1:333748-350021 GCA_025504935.2 Erythroxylum haughtii
TCCAAGAAAAATTAAAAGTTATCTGAATTGTGTGGAGGGATATTAAGTGAAAATATTGCATTTATATTACATGGCGTTGGTAACATTTTGTACAAGGACTTCATGATTCAGGTTTCAACATTTTGTATAAGAAGTGGGAATGCATTCACTACAAAGGAACAGGTACGTAATACTTCTAAACGACTTTGAGAAAGGTTACAGAGCCAATGTGAAGAAGACTGACACCAACTTCAAATTCTACAAATGATGAAGAGTTGTCGAATCACGTGTATTTTCTTTGCAATTGTTAAGGATTGTGGAATTCATTTTTGTATTTTGTAACAAAAAAAGCATATATAATTTGCTTTTGTATTTTGAATATATAAAATGTTAAAATTTACAAGTCCTTATGGACTATATATTATTTATAAATGCAATTTTGGTCATTTATATTTGATAGTAGTACGCAATTAAGACGCATATTAATATTTGTATAATTCTTTTAATGTATATATGGATGTTGCCTATATAATGGCAAGAGTTTGCTTTATGTTAAATATTATTGGTAATGAAAGAAAAAATTGTTTATTTTATTATTACAAAATTTTGCCTAAAAAATTAACTTTGTTTCCCTATCTATTTAACATTGTTGCCTAAAAAAGACTTGAAGTGTTACAATATCTATTTAATATTATTGTTATAATTTGAAACTAATATGTTGCCTTAGCCAAAACTTAAAGCAACATTTATTTATTTATTTTGCCTTATACTATTTGTAGCGTCACTTCTTGCAACGATATGAATTTTGTTGCTTTTGTAAAAAGGCAACGATAATTATACTTATAGCTATACTTTTATGCATTGCCTAAAGCATTTTTTGCCGTAGTGTGTATGCATTCATTGAACCAAAGGGATTCCTTGTTTAAATATAGCTTCCAAATTCTTTTAGGAAACAATATTTTGTTTATGGATTTGATAGAATTAATTTTCCTTTGATCTATTAGGGTACATGTTTTAATTCATTTGATTTTGGCTTGAGATACATCATTGGTTTCTCCTATCTGAAAAAATTCTTTGAGAAAATTTTCAATAGGTTTAGTCAAGTTTTTAGGGAAGTATAATTGAGAGCTCCAATGCACATATAGGTTGCTAAATATAGAAATAATCAGTTGTAATCTTCCTAAATATGGGAGGTATTTGTTGTTCCAGTCAAAGATTGGTTTACAATCCTTAATGTGAGTCTCTTTTCTATTATAGGGATCCCAAACTAAGGTCCTCACAGAGTTTGCATCAACTCTACATAGGATAATTAAATCACATATAAAGAATAAGTGGTGTATCCTCATCCTCTTACATTTATAGTGGTATCTGAAAGATCTCTCATTGTTAATATCTTTTCCAATTAATCTTGATGGGGCTTTTGTATAAATTATAAATAGGCAAGGAGATAGGGGATCTCTTTTCCTTTGGCCTTTCTTAGTATTAAATACATGTGTTAGATCACTATTCAATAGAATGCCATATGATGTATTTTTGACATATAGATTAATCCATTTAAGGAATTATTATTCTAGATATCTTAGAGCCTTTATTATATTTAAGGTGAAACCCCCAATTAATAATATTAAATTCTTTGCAAATGTCTATTTGTATTGCACAAACCCTAATGGACAACTTTTATGATAATCTTTAAACATTTATTATATTAAGTGTATATCATCTTCAATCTTCTCCTTTGAACGAATGCTCCCTGACTTAGATTGATGAATAAGTTCAAGTTTACTTTCAATCTTACTGCTAACATCTAGGAAATTATTTTGTATATCATATTATAACAAGATATGGGTCTATAATCTTACAAAATGGTAGGGGTTAGGTTTTTTAAGGATGTAACAAACAAAAGTTTTATTAACATCTTTAAGCATTTTACTTTTGGTGAGAAGTACTAGGACCGCATTTGTTTGTGTTCAAGCTAAATAGAGCCTTATCTATGTCAAATTTTTTGAATGGCCCTGATACTACTGAACCTAATCTGCAACGATTGAGCTAGATATGAATGTTTTAAAAGCTTATATAGAGTAAGCACAAGTAACATATTTTCCTAATGTATTATTAAAATGATTGTAGATAATCCTCTTTAAATCATTTTTTACCCAATAGGTCATCCCATCAATATATGGTTGTACAAATATTTTACTGGTGTTTCTTATTATTAGGAATGCATTATAGAAGAAGCTTATGCTTCTATCTTCATCATTTAGCAATTTGACCATTAATTTTTTCTGATTAGAGAGTGGTGAGTTTAAGATCTTGAGTGTAGTTCAAAAATTCTATTCTCTTTTTAAATTTTAAATTATCAATATTTAGATCTAGATAGAGATCTCTCTTAGCTTAGTGTAATGTTGTCATTATTTGTAATTTTACTGAATTTCCTACTATTCAGTGCCTTTATTTCTTCTTTGAATGCTTAGAGACTACTTATACATTTATATGCTTCAAATCCTTATACATTTGCTTCTAAAACTTTGACTACTAGTTCTTCAGATCCCTCTATGTTGACGAATTAATTGTTAAAATCTAAATGAGGATTTTCTTTGACATATTGTTTTAGTAATATGAATTTCGATTGTAAGTGATCATAAGTGAGTTACATGCTGAAATGTGCCTTTCTTGAGTGATCATAGGTGAGTTGAACGCTAAAATATGCCTTACTTATAAATAAAATTATTCCCTTCATAATGTATCTCAGCCACCGTAATTTGGTTGATAACATGCCTAAATGCAATCATTCAAGATTAAATTAGAGCATTTTAATTCATATAACTACCAAGTGATATTAAAATTTTCCAATATAATCAAAGGGGTAAACTTGCTTGTGCAAACAGTCTTGATATCATCCCATAGTAAAGTTCTTTGAAAGGCATGATTGGCAGCATATACAAAAGTTATTTTAAGCTGGTGTTTATTACTTTAACATGTTAGGGTTATATGCCGCTATAATTATTCCATTGTAGTAAAATCAGTGATAAGACATTTCATTTTTTCAAAGAACTATAGATTCTCTTTGAAATTGCTGACTTTAGTTATATCACTAATAATTGAGCTAACATTGAAATTTTGAAGCTTAAGTAATAAAAGATCACATGCGCTTCTGAAGGGAATTTGTGACCCTAACATTCTAGATGATTATAGAAATTAGGAGGTGGAATGGAACTTCATGCTACTTTAAGCATCTCGTTTTGCTTTCCTTCCTAACATCTTTTCAATTGTTGATGCTATTCTTCATTCTTTGATTAAAACAAGATTTTGTTACACTTTGATTATCGGGTATAGTTTGGAATTAATTGCTTAATATGATAGGAGTAAGGTCATGTTTAATTAAGGATACCTATTTTTTTTCTACAGAGAATTAATATTCCTTATTAAATCCCACATCCTCTACTTCTTTCTCCATAACTTTTGAATTGTCTCCAATGTCAAGTTCAACATTATTTAGATTTTTAATTTGAATGAGGCCCAATCTCTATTTTTTGGGTAGATTTTTAATATTCCTTAATGTAACATACATCTATATTAAGGTTGTCTATTTCTATCTCCATTATTTGATTAAGATCCCTTGTGCTAAACCTATTTTTATTAGGTTTGCATATGCCTTTTTCCCAATGCTATTATCAACTTCCATTAGTAAGTAAATGAAATTTTGGAATCTAAATTTCCATTCTCATTCGATCTTTTAAGACTTAATATTTATGATAAATTTTGTTCACTTAAACCTCTTAACAGTTTCTTGCATTTGTTATTCTACTTAAGGTTGCTAACTTTTCATCCATATATATTATTCTTTTATCGAAGCTAGCTAAGTGGCTTAGTTTAATGGTTGACCAATATTTATATGATCCTAAATTGAAACTGAGCTCATATAAGAATTTTCTAACACCATCCCTAGTCTCCAATTTTATAGTAGTTATAGTTTGCCATTGACATGCCATAAACCTAGCTTCAAGACTTTCAAGGTGACTGCTTCATTATTGAACTTAAATTAGAAGAATTCTTCTTCATTAATAGTGTCTTTTATAGTCTCATTTTGTTCCACTAAACTTCTTCCCGCATCTTCATTTGCAAGTAAGATGGTCTCTCTATAATAAAATATCTATATATAGTGTAGGACCATCTTGATGCTCTCGCTTTGAGTATCTACAAGGGTGGTCAAACAAATTACAGATCATTACCTTTTATTTGTAGGGCATATTTCAAATTTTCTTAAGGAGGCTTACCCCCTACAACTTGACATTATGCTCTCCTACTTAAATTCTAAATGGAATCTTAAGCTTAAAGATTGCTATAGTTGTAGTTATAGAGAGTTTAAGTTTGATTTTTAAGGATCAAATGTAACCAATATTTAAACGTTTAAAGGATCAACTAAAGTTAGAAGTTGAGGAAACGAAGGAGCTTCTGCAATATCGTTCTTGGATGAAGGAAGATGACAAAGACACTAAGCATAAGAATTATATGCATCACGAGCATAATTGTTATGGAAGAAAGACCAATGCTTAGAGGACGATCCATTCCTAATAAAGAAAAAAATAGGAGAAGATGTTAGGTAGGAAAGATCCTACCTAAATTAGTTAATAGCAATGGTAATTGACTTTAAGAAAAACTAAAAAGTAATATAAAAGGGTTTGAAAAAGGTAAATGTTTTAGTGATGTAGGAGAAAACTCTCTCCCTTTGTTTTTTTTTCTTGCTTTATGTTTAACTTATTTTTATTTATTATTTTATAATACTAACAAGTTAGATGGTCAATTTTTTATTTTATTAAAATAAAATAGATTAACATTACATATTAAATACTTGTATACGTTTTGTATAAGTAATAAGATGTAAATGGGATAAAATAATAAAATAATAAGAAGTTTCACAATTTTGTTTATTAATATAAAATTAATATAATTATTTATTTATAAAATAAAATAAAATAGCCATATTATTTATTAAAATTTTTGTATAATAAATAAAAATTTATTAGAAAATTAATTTACTATCAGATTAAACTTGTACATGCATTATTAACAATGAATAAATATAATAAATTTACTCTTTTAAAATAAAATGAAACATTGTTATATACATTAAATGTTAATATATGATTAATATACGCAATAGTATATAAATATAATAAATCAATTTGTTTCATATATGGAGTGTCACTTGTCTATAGCATGGTTGACCACATGACATTTAGTATCTCTTACACCTCATTTAATTAAAATATAATTACATTGTTATTCAGTGATCTTAATCACTGTTTTAGATCAAAATGGACATGCCAAGAATTCAGTTATTCACCAGATATTTAACAAACTGTTTCTTCTCCCTTAGCGTGGGTTGTGAATTAGGTTATACGTTTTTTTTGAGTCCCCATTTGATATTATATAACCAAACAGGTTGGTGTGAATGGTTCAACAGTTTTATCCTTTAATTAGATGTTTCGAGTTTGAATCATCAGAATAAAAAAATTGGCTAGCATTTTATCCCTTACGAGCTGATCAGGTATGAACAGGGATTAATCTGGGAGTAAATGATTTAAATGTGTCTTTTTATAATTAGAACCCTTCTAAAATAGTGAAAAAAAAATCTGAAATTATATTTATTATCACGCACAGTAAATTTTGGCTAGATCCTGGAAGCTACGGGCATGATTAGAAACGCGCGCCAACGCGACGGGTGGTCTTTGTGCGCGTGATGCATTGGTGACACTTACAGCGACGTGCACCTGACAGGTTAAAACGGGCTGACTCCAGTTGCCAGGAAGATAAGAGTCAGTCGGTCCATTGTGGATACCATAAAAAAATAAAAATACGAGTATAGTCTAGAACTGGGCTAAAAATGCTCGACAGCAAGGTTTTATGTTCAGGTCATTTGAAAACCCTTAATCGGGACGTAATGGCGTGTCTTGTACATCCAACCACTCACATGAGGTCAATGACTTGTAGCTCAAGACTTGTAAAATTCAAAGTTAGACCAGAGTCAGAAAGGTTAATAATACACCTGTCAATGCCTCCCACATCATAAAGCCTATTCGTACTCACGAGTCACGATAGCCCTCCTTCGAAAAGCCCAGGATATTATTTTAAGAGGCGGCTTGCCTTGTTTTGTCCTACTTTCTTCGAAACTTCGCCGCTTTCTTTCTGGATGTGTGCTCGATCGGTTTCTTTTAAATAAGTGCTTACACTCTTCCAATCTTCATGCTTGGCTGAGCGTTGAAAAGGGTTTTTTTTTGGTTGAGGTACACATTCCTTTTAATCCAGCTCTTTTTGGCTCTAGCTTCTTCTACCCTTAGCCTGGAGAATTCTAGCAATTCAGTTCATCGTTTGTGTTTGTTCTGTGATCTGCTTCATTTTGTATGCTCTCTCTCTCTCTCTCTACATATATATATCCAAAAATTCTTGCCTTTTTACATTTGGGGTCTGTGAACTTGTTTCATTTATTGTTCACACTTTGTTTGATCGGTACTCAGTCAACTGCTATTGAGCAGCAAGGTAAAGTTTGCCCCTTTCCACACCTTTGAGTTTCTTATCAAGAATTCCTTTTCTTTTTCTTTTTATCCGCAGTTCTTCCCATACCAAACAAGGGTCTTTATTGTTCATGGATACTCTTCCCCAGGAAAATCCCAATTCAATTAACAGATTCGTATCTAATCACGGCCCAATTTCTTGTTCTTCAAATAGGAACCTTCTTAATGGATTCAAACCTACCCGTAATCTCAGTGATTCCCATCCACCTGTTGATTCTACCAGTTTTACCCCTTCCAACGACCTGACATCATTTCCTCAATCCTCAAATCCAGAATCAGATCAACCCGGCAATAATGCTACTCTGAAGTACATCAACGATATGCTTATGGAAGAGGACTTAGAGGGTAAGAACTGTATGCTGCAGGACTGTTTAGCCCTGCAAGCTGCTGAGAAATCCTTCTATGATGTCCTTGGCCAGGAATATCCTCATTCCTCATGTCAGTCTCTGTCATTTCTTGATCAAATAAATGAAAACCCTGTTGATAGTTCCAATTCGAGTAGTAGTGTTGATACTCAAAACTTCGATGGGATTTTCACTCAAGACAACCTCCAGTTGTCTGGTTTGCAAAGTTTTCTCATGGACTCTCCTGTAAGTATCCTTCTAGGACCTGATTTCCCCGGTGAGTTGCAGCCCCTGGGCTTGAAGGAGAGTGGGATAAGAGAATTGGGGAAGTCTCTTCAAGGTTATGATTCTTTAGTATTGGCTCCAAATGGAAACTCAGCAAAGCCTTCAGACCACGAGAAGCGAGATCAGTCTCCAACCAATGTGCTGGGTAGGAAAAGTCATCAACGTGAGGACATTGATGATTTAGAAGGAAGGAGCAGCAAGCATTCCGCCTTTTCTCTTGCTGAATCTGAGCAGTCTGACATGTTCGATCAGGTGTTACTCTGTCCTGGTGCAAGCAATGGATCTATGTCATGTCCTCCTATTGAGGACAAGTCGCAGAGTGGAGCAAGTAGGAATGGTAATAGAAAAGGATCTAATGGCAGAGCTTCGCGAGTGAGAAAACAAGGTAATCAAGGAGAACTGGTTGACTTGTGGACTCCCTTAACTCAATGTGCTCAAGCTGTGGCCAACCTTGATCAAAGGACTGCCACTGACCTGCTTAAGCAGATTACACAACACTCTTCTCGTTTTGGTGATGGAAACCAAAGGTTGGCACATTACTTTGCCAATGCCCTTGAGACACGTTTAGCCGGCACGAGGGCACCTACTTATACACCACTTCTCAGCAACAAGACTCCTGCTGTTGATATCTTGAGAGCTTACCAGGTGTTTGTTAAAGCGTGCCCCTTCAAAAGAATGTCTAATTTCTTTGCTAACCGTACAATTATTAAGTTTGCAGAAAAAGCGACTAGGCTTCACATCATTGATTTTGGCATTCTCTATGGTTTCCAATGGCCTTGCATTATTCAACGTCTCTCAGAAAGGACTGGTGGACCTCCCAAGTTACGTATCACGGGAATTGAACTTCCTCAACCAGGTTTCCGACCTGCAGAAAGGGTTGAAGAAACTGGGCGTCGTTTGGCTAGATACTGTGAGAGGTTTAATGTCCCATTTGAGTATAACGTCATAGCACAGAAATGGGAAACCATCAAATATGAGGATCTCAAGATTGACCGAGATGAGATGACGGTTGTCAACTGCTTGTATAGACTAAGGAACCTCCCTGACGATACCGTTGTAGCGAACAGTGCAAGAGATGCGGTTCTAAAACTGATCAAACGTATCAGGCCAGACCTTTTCATCCATGGGGTTGTTAATGGCAATTACAATGCGCCCTTCTTTGTTACTCGATTTCGTGAGGCTCTCTTCCACTTCTCCTCGCTGTTTGATATGTTTGAGGCTACTGTACCTCGCGAGGATGAACAGAGACTGCTGTATGAGAAAGAGATATTTGGAAGAGATATCACGAATGTTATAGCTTGTGAGGGTATAGAGAGAGTTGAGAGGCCTGAGACTTACAAGCAGTGGCAACTCCGGAATCTGAGAATTGGGTTCAGGCAGCTTCAGTTAGATCAAGACATTCTGAGAAATGTAAAATCTACAGTGAAATCAGAATATGATGAGAATTTTGTTGTTGATCAGGATGGCCAGTGGATGCTTCAGGGATGGAAGGGAAGGATAGTTTATGCTCTTTCAGTTTGGAAACCTTTGTTGGAGTAAAACATGAATATTTTTCCGAGTATCATGATGTAGTAGTGGCAGCAATAGCTTCGATCATATTACTAAGAAGTTTTTTGTTTTTTTGTTTCTATCTTATATGCACTGAATTTGTGTAAACAATGTAAATATAGCCTCCAATATGTATGGGTATGGAGTGAATGGAAAGCGAGTTGTAATTAGTTCTCGTTGCTGTGTTTCTGCAATGAAAACCTACATATTGGGAGTCTAGAAGTAAAAGGAGCTTATCACCTATGTTTAGAATAATGCCAAGCCTTTTCCAGTTGGGAAGCTCGAAGGGAACCGTAATCAGAAACAGATTAAACCCAGATGGCTCCATTCCTAGCTAGCTCAGGTTACTATGACGTTCTTCCCATGTCTATGCTTTTTAAGCAGATATCACTAGGCAAGTTCTTTAACCTGTATCACCCAAAGTTTACCATGGTCTGAAGCTAAATATAACCTTTAAAGTACAACTCTTATTACCCCAGAACCAAAACTGAATGATGTAGAAGTTAACAATTATAGATTGAATTAACTTTAGGAAATTTATGAATATATGGTAAGGTCGAGCATTTTTTAATTTTCACAACTTAAATCTGAATCTGAAATTTTTTTAATTTGATCCAATTTATGACTGCCTGTTAAAATCAAATCTATTAATAATTTCTTTTTACAAAAAGAAAAATAATTTATTTATTTATATTTAAATGAATAGTGACTCTATAGAGTGAAATAAAGAGGCATCAGCCAAGGCAGCAATTCCTAAGAAACGGTAGCAGCAGTAGGATAATCGCAGCATAGCAGACAAAAAGGTCCCAATGAACTTCTGTCATATACTACGTGTCAGACAATATCGAGGCAGTTAAAGCATTGATAAGTACTAACTAAAAAAGTAACAAAAAGAACAAAGTCCATAAAATCAGCACTCGTCCTGGGAATCAAGTCCCATTGGTTCGATGTTACTGACAATCAGAACACTTCCTAAACCTAGGACTTCACAAGAACGAATTGCACAAGCACGGGGTAATATTACCAGGGGTTAGGACAAGTCCTGTTTAGTAAAAATTCCAGTTCTATTAGTTATTAAAACTTTTTTATAACATAAGTTGTACTAATCAGTATAAATTTATATTATTCAATGTCCTACTGGAAAAAGGAGAAGCATGAGGTGAAACTGGCAGGGTAAGTGTATGAAAGGCACATGGCCACATGTGTGACCCTATACACAATGTAAAAGTTAAAAAAAAGGTACCATGGCACCAGTGAGCTTTTTGTTTTTTTGTTTTAGTTCGATTCATTTTAACGTTAAACCCGAAAGTTGAAGTTGCTATGACTTTTTTTTGTTCGTTAAAAGTTAAATATATTCAGAAAGTGTTGCAACTCATTGGCTCCCACTCCAACGCAGCACTAGCGTCTGCTGTAACTTGAGTTTACAAACTGTTTCACTGGTTCTGTTCTGTGCAACACAACCATTTCACTCAAAGATCGTCAACATGAGATTTGTGTCACCCGCAGCTTTTTCCCAACAGCGTCGAAATGGCGTGTGTTGTGCTCTGAGTTTCTTGATCAAGGTAATCTGACCAGCTTTCGGCTTCTTTTCTTCTCCTTTTTACTCCTGCTTCTCCTCAATTTTCTATTTCTTGTGTTTGTGAGCTTGGTGTTACATAGCTATGTGGGCCTTTACACTCAGCTTCTGCAAGTCAACTTCTTCAAGTAGAACTACTATGGGTTTCCCATTAATTGGATGATATTCTCGCTATCATCTTCCACTACTCTCAACTTTAACTCCCAGAGATTTTGTTTTTCTTGACATCCTCAACAACTGGAAATTTATTCCTAGTTGTAAGCCCTGGGAAACCAAAAGTCTGTCTCTCTGTTCAACAAAAATCATGGATAATGCTGTTTCCCAAGATTTTCCAAGTCCTATGACCTCATTCAACGATGAACATGGCACGATTTCGATCATTAAGAATCAACATCACAGTAGTTTTGAACTCGATGAGGGTCCTCATCTGCCACCGATTCCAGCAAATGCACTCTCTCCAAGTACTGAATTAGCAACTTCTTATCTCTCAAGCTCGGATGGAGACTCTTTAGACAATACTGACTTCTCCAATGCCGTTCTCAAGTACATAAGTGATATGCTCATGGAAGAAGACTTAGAGGGCGAGGCCCCCAATTTGCAAAATCACTTGGCCCTCCAAGCTGCTGAGAAATCATTCTATGACGTCCTGGGACAGGAGTACCCAAAGTCAAGTGAATCTCTTGACGTTGCACAAAGCAATCAGAGTGTACTAGATGGCAGTTCGATTTGGAGTACCGTAGATGATAGCAGCAACACTACAGCCATCAATTTGGTTGAATCTATGTGGATTTTTGATCATAGTGAACTCGAACCCTCTTGTACAGAGAACTCATTTATGGTTTCTTTCGAAAATCATGAACTGGATTCATGCACCGAGTCACTTTCATTTTGTAATTCTTTGATTCCAGTTCTTAATCATGAAAAGGACAATAGGAACTTAAGTAATTCAACGGAAAGTACACACCGTCATCGTAAAACCATTGCATATTCTGAAGGGAGAAGCAACAAGCAGTCTGCAGTTTCAATTGAAGAACCTGAGGAATCTGAGATATTAGATACCATATTGCTCTATCAGAACGAGTCAGAAACATGCACTCATCAGAATGCATCAAAAAATGAAGCAAGTGCAAAGTCAAATAAGCATACAAAAGGGTGTGATGGTCGAACAGCTCGCTCAAAGAAGAGGGGTAAGAAAAGGGATCTGGTAGATTTTTGGACACTCCTATCTCAATGTGCACAAGCTGTAGCGGGAAATGACCAAAAGGCCACAACAGAGCTTGTAAGGCAGATTAGGCAACACTCTTCTCCTTATGGTGATGGAAACCAAAGGTTGGCTCATTATTTTGCCGATGGACTTGAGGCGAGGCTGGCTGGCACGGGGACGCCTGGGTACACACCACATACAAGCACCAGGATACCAGCTGCAGATCTCCTAAGATCTTACCAAGTTTATGTGACAGCATGTCCCTTCAGTAGAATGTCAGATTTCTTTGCAGAACAACATATTGTGAAACTAGCAGCGAAAGCAAGCAGGATCCACATTATTGATTTTGGCATTCGCCATGGCTTTCAGTGGCCTTCCCTCATTGAAAGTCTTTCAACACGATCTGAAGGACCTCCGAAGTTGCGGATTACAGGAATTGATTTTCCTCAACCAGGTTTTCGGCCTGCACAAAGGATTGACGAGACAGGTCGCCGTCTCAGGAAGTTCTGTCAGAAGTTCAATATCCCATTTGAATATTATGGTATAACTAAGAGATGGGAAACTATACGGTACGAAGATCTTAAGATTGATAGAAGTGAGATAACTGTCATTAACTGTTTGTACAAGTTAAAGACTCTTCCTGATGACACCATGACGATGAACAGTGCTAGAGACGCTGTTCTAAAGCTGATACGAAGAATTAACCCTGATATTTTTATCCATGGGGTGGTAAATGGAACTTACAATGCACCCTTCTTTCTCAATCGCTTTAGGGACGCATACTACCACTTCTCAGCGATTTTTGACATGATTGATGCTACTATTCCCAGGGAAGATCAAGGGAGATTACTGATTGAGAAAGAAGTATGGGGCAGGTATGCTACAAATGTCGTAGCCTCCGAAGGTGGGGAGAGGCTAGAAAGGCCTGAGTCTTACAAGCAATGGCGAGTTCGACACCAGAGGGCTGGGTTCAAGCAAATTCCACTTGATCAGGAGATGTTAAAGAAAATCAGAACCATAGTGAAATCGAACTACAATGACAACTTTGTTGTAGATGAGGACGGCCAATGGATGCTTCAGGGATGGAAGGGACGAATAATCTATGCAATATCAGCTTTGGTACCGTTTGAGAAGTAGCATATTTGCTTAGAAGTAGAATATTATTAGGGTCTTGGGGTCTTAAAGAATTGATCTTTCGATGAATGTAGCGTGTAACCTTTCTATATAATTGAGGAAGCTTGACTCACATGTTGATGTTTGTAAATGGTCATGCTCCCTACAGTTGTTTATATAGTACTTGGAGCTCATAATTTACCGCTTGTTAGCTCATACAGTTGCTCTGTAAATGGCATTTCTTCAAAATCACAAAATTATGACATCCAGCACATCTGTAAAATATAAATAGATCGTACAAGAATCCAAGAGAGAAGGTTAATTTGTAGAAGCTTGTTTAGGACAGATTCAGAAAGGTATTGTGGTCTGAATTAAAAAGAAAAGGCTTTGACACAGAACACAGAACACAGAATACAGAACAAGTTTTACATAAAAGCCACGATTCTGTTTGATGATTCCAGATCATTGAAAGCAATGTTTATTACCTGATTATGACTGATGATCGAACTTTTGTCCTATCTTGCATTATTAACTACATAATTAATAACATGACCAAGTATAGGTGTGGATACAAGAGGGAAGGAAGGATCAGCATCTTGTTACTGAAAGTTAGGCAACCTGTTAGTGGTGCCGATCTTCTTTCCTGATTCTCACAACCCCTATTTGTACTCTTGGAGTCTCCTACGTTGACAAACAATAGGTAAATTGAGGATTAAGTTTGAAATAAGATAAATATGCTTTTTACATCAAACTCGTGAACTGAATATTAACAATCTACAGCCTCCATGGAGTAATAAGGATGATACTATAAGCAAATCACAAAGTGATAAGGATGATCATAAGAAGTCCCACAAATCACGGAGTGATAAGGTTGATCATACTCACAAAATTATCAAAGGAAATATAGTTGGTGACAAGCACTTCCAAAGACTAACAAATTCCTACTAAAGTGGTGGTTCATTAAATGTGGTAGTTTATTAGATAAAGGAAACTCCATCTTATAGTGATGATATCTCTAAAACTGTAATCTTTCCTTCCTTATCTTGTTCAAGTGCTCTATATGTATTAATCTATATATATATATAATATTTTAAGGCTTGTAATTGGTACCAGTGAGGTAAGAATCAATTCCAGAATAACAAAATTATCTTTTACTACATTTCTATTTTTTCCCTCTTGGTATCAAAGTTATGACTTTGTTGTCTTTAAATGTTCGAAATTTCACCACACTAAAACTCACACTATCAAATTATCCATTATGGAGAGAACAAGCTTTATGATTAGCAGAGAGCCAAGATTTGGTTGGTCATCTCACAAATGAACACCAGTTTCAACAAAATATACTACTTCAAATTCAAACATCGAAAACACCAAACCATAGTGGACAAAAGGATTTGCCACTTGGCAAAAGTCTGATCGCCTTCTCTAGGGTTGGATCATCGAAACCCTCTCTAAAGAAGCTTTTGGACTTGTCAATGGTTTAGACACAATGCATGCAGTTTGGGAAGCACTAAAAGATGCTTATACACAAAACTCTCAAGAGCGAGAGTTTACACTATGACAACAATTGACTTATCTTTGCAAGGATGATAACAAGACCATTAGATATCAAATACGTGTCTTTAAAGGTTTGTGTGGCAATCTTGCTGCTATCAGAAAACCTATACTAGATAGAGAAAAAGTCTTATGTCTCCTCATAAGTCTTGGTCCACAACATGAAACCTTTACAACAACGATGTTGAAACCTCCAAGACAAACTTACTTTGAGTTGATCTCGCAATTGAAAAATCTTGATCAACGTCTAAACTAGTTTTTAAACCAATCAGATGCGTCTCTGTCTCACCTCACTCCACATTTAACCTTCTATAGCTAACAACAGAAACAATCTCAAAGTACCAGTCCAAGGAATCGCAATAGTAACTTTACTTCCTCACGTCGTGGATTTCAAGCACAACAATTTCGAAACCAAAATCAAAACTATCCAGAAGACTCAACATCAACTACACAACAACGATGACGACCATCACCTCCAGGAGAACGACATATGGCAGTAACAGAGCAAGACCTATATCACAGTGAAACATGTCAATATTGTGGGAAACTAGGCCATATTGCTAAAATTTGTTGGTGGATACCAAAATGAATGACTCAAAATGACAAAATTGCCCAAGCTCTTACAACTTTCACTTTAGACAACTACATTGTAGAAACAAATCGGACTTCTAGTACAGGTGCTTCAAATCATATGACAGGAAAGCAAGGTATGCTGACTAATATTCATAAATACTCAAAATCTGATGCCATCATAATTGGAGATTGTTGGATCCCGTTTTTAGAGTCCAATAATCTAGAATATCAAAGACGTGAGCGTATTTCGATTTCCCTGTAGGGTTATTTCAATGGAATCTCCTTAGCTATCATTGGTTCATCTAATTCTCATAACATCTCAAACCACAACGGCAAGCCCACACTAGTCAAGCGCCTAAATCACCACTTGACTTCTCCAAAATAATTGTAGCTCCATGTCTCTAGTTCATTTTGAAATAACAATCATCTTATTCGGAGATCTACAGATCAAGATATGATTAAAATACCGAAGCATGTTTAGTAAACAACCAATTTATGCTCTTCCAATCGATTCCCTCACTTTCTCTCCATCAATCTTTTTCAAATCAACACCAATGGATACCAATTTTTATGGAGAGATAGAAAAATGTGTTAGAAATCTATTGATTCAATAATCACTTCATTTGGAGGTCGGATGATGAAGTTATGGCCAAAAGAATCAAACATAAATATGTCCTTAATCATATTGTACCTATCTTGGGACAATTGGCATAATTTTCACTAGAGATATCGGATTAAGATAATTTTAAGGTTTCGAAGAGGACTTAGAGATATACAAATTTCGTGAAGACCCAAAGAGAGATTATTCCATCTAGAGGGTAAAAATTATGAATTTTCGAAAGTATACAATATATGTCTGTTAAACAGACATACACCTGTACCTAACGGACATAAACGGGGTCTGGAACATTTTCCAGACCCGTAAAGGTCCGTTTAACGGACCTAATGTCCGTTTAATAGACATGGACTGGGATGGGGCCTTTTTAAACTTGAGAAGGTCCATTTAATGGACCACCCTAAGTCCCTCTAACGAACATATATTGCACCCTTTAAAGCCTTTCCAATGGTTCCTACTTCCATTTTAATATCATGTTCACTCATAATCTTCCCAAATTCACTTCTTCTAATGTAATATCACTCCTTAAACATTAAATTACCAAATTGATTTCATTAAACTCCCAAATCTCAACTCAAATGATTCATCACATCCAACAAATTCTCAAAATTTACTCTAGCTATCCTATATGCATCCTATGTAGCATCACCAACTTACAATGATAATATCTCCCAATTCTGATATCCAAAAATTTCATATTTTATATCGTTGGAAAGCTAGAAAGATAAGCTACGATTTCATGAGACAAATTTGGCTAATTTTTCCTAGGTCGATACAGTTTTTCCTTGGAGTCAGAACATAATTCTACACCTATGAAAGGATTGAAAAATGCAATATACCAACTTTGAGGATCACAAGCAAAACACAATCATATTTCATTAATGAATCCAAACAGAGTTTATACAAGCT
>JANSVB020000186.1:438910-457583 GCA_025504935.2 Erythroxylum haughtii
TGGGATAATTATACATTACAAATGAAATTATAATGAGATTATAATTATGAGATTCATATTACATTTATGTATTATTCCTAAATGTTCCAAGTCATTGTTCTATTAAGATTAGACATTAATAGAACGTAAAAAGACTAGCACATGGTTTGCTTTTCCTTATGAAGGAAGTAGTCGATCTCATAGGCTAAAGTATAAAGATACGCAAACAAACATGTAGATGCTTGCTGAGAACAAGTACACTTAACAGACCCAATATAAGAAATTCATTTGGAACATTACTTGTATGTCTATAGAATTCTCATTATAATGATTGTATAAGTGATCATTTGACTTAAAGTCATCAAAGTTATCTTGTATGGAGGATTGCTATATTTTTATACTACTTATGATTTATTTAATAATAGGTCGTTTAATCGATAGTCATTCAATTAAAGATAAATTAAAAGGATTATCTAATTTTAATTTTGAATTAAAATTAAATTTTATAATCATTGTCAACATATTTGAAAAACCTAATGAATCTAACAGGTTGAAGGTTTTCTAAAATATTTTTTCTTCAATATTATTGCTCTTTCTAACTTAAAATGTTCGTGGATCTACTTGACCACCTATTATGATATTCATTACTCCTCTGTAGGCTCCTGCTACTCCCTATTAGAATCTCATCTATCCACCCTAGTTCTTCTGTTCCATAATTTCTATTCCCCATGTTCTTAAAGTGTTTTCATCATTTCATTGTAATAAATAAAAAGAAATTGAATGGCTAAGCAAGATTTGGAACAGAGGGAATAGGGTAGAAGGAAGCAGAGGATCTGTTCATCTATCTATAGGGTCAGACTGAGTGAAGACGATCTGTTCCACCCAGCTCTTTTTAAGAGGGGCTTTCTTAGATGTAATTTAAAATCCTACTCTTAAACAGATTGCAACTGCCGTACTTCCTATATTTGTTGTCCCTGTCACTTTTCTCGTTAATATGTTATACAGAAGCCTCTTTACCCATCTTCCTCCTATTAGCCCTACTTTATTGCGTCAACTATGTAGGCCTGTCTAGAGGGGACGTGATTCTTTGTCCCAATAATTCACATAAATGGATGGTTGGGATGGACTGAGACAGAGTTGGGCTAGAATTACTGGGACAAAAATCCCACATAAATGGATGGTTGGGATAGACTGGGACAGAATTGGACCGGGATTACTGGGCAGAGGATTTGAGGGGTGTCTAGAGGCCACTCTGCTTCCTCCAAATCAACGAGCCTATGTGTCTTTTATTGTATTTTCAATGCCCATCGCTTTATCCATCAATAATGACCTCCATACGGGCTATGATTCCGTAAAACCTTCTGTTATGCTATTGTCACTATAATAGGGTTCAATTCTGGGATATGCATTACCTCCACATTAAGCCATTGTGTTAATTATTCTCTCATATTCTGACGAACTTTCTAAATAATGGACTTTCTTCAAGTCGTGACCTTTTACTACTTCGAATGAAATACGACATGGTGTTGAACTGAACTGGGAAGGTAAGTTATCATGGCAATTGGTTGCTACAGCCCATGGGTTCCAACTTATTAGGAAGTGGTGAGTTGGGCTGTCAGTTGGCGATGTACGGATTTGGAGAGGGGTATCACTGTCAAATAGAAAAAAACCTTTCGAGCGTCAACTCGAAATAAAAAGTTGCGAGCTTTGAGCCCTCTCTATTCTTTGCGTCCGAGCTTCTTCATGTTTGGATTTTTTTTTTGTTTTTGGATTCTATCGATGGCTTGGCCCGGATCTTCCAGTGGGGCCTACGCTTACCGTCGGCCGGTCACGTGGGAATTAATTTACCATGATTCCATTATCACGTGACACTCCGGTGTGCTGTGTGCAATAGTTACACAAGAGGTGAAATGCTTAACCTATAAAAGCATAAAAGCAAGGCAGCATGATCCTACAGATCACTGGCACTGAGACAACAAGAAGCTAAAAGCTGCTGTCACCTGGAAACTCACCTACTTCATTCAGTCACCGAGTGCTCTCTCCCGTTTCCTCTGATCATCATATTTCAATCTATCACAAACCCTTTCAAGGTTTTTGATCAACGCGTCCCATCTTGCTTGTGTTCGTTTTGGATGTTGGTTTCTCGTGGAGTTTGGTTTCTCTTGGAATTTTAATTGTTTTTTCTTTTTTTTATTTACTTCTCTTATTGATGATTTGCAGCATCTGTTGATGTCTCTTCTCGTTTTGAATGTGTTGTTGGTATACTGCATTTGATTAGTTCTTGTCTTTACACGAATCCGGTTTGTGTGTCTTCACAATATCAAGTTTGCTTCTTGACTGATTCTTCCTTTAAGATTTTTCTTTTAGTTTGATAAACTTTGGATTTTTTTCCAGATACCCTGCTCATACCCTGTGGACAGGGACATTTTTGCTTGGTAGTCATGGTATGTTAGTTCTTGTCCCATACTTTGCCTTTCTTTTTAATTATTCTTGTTATGATGAATCTCTTCGGAATCGACTTAAATATTCAACACTTTATTTCCCGTAGTCGTCTCGTCTTGATAAATGGATTTCTATTTGTCATGCTCAAAAGGCTCAACATCATTAGTGTTTGGGTTGTTAAAATTAGTGAAACCTTTCGAAAGCATTTTGTTTATGATTGCAGGCTTCGGAAGATCCTAATGGTTCAGCATTTGAACAGTGTTATCGTTGTTATCCTGTATCTTTCATTGAAAAGGTCTGATGAATATCTGCAAAAATCTCTTTACTAACTGCTTTTATTGCCCTTTTTGAATTGTAGTGTTCGCTTTACCAATGTGTTCAACAATATAAGTTTTCGTTCGATCCTTATTGCTACAAGTGGTTTCATCATATTTTCAATCTGTCATTATGCTTTAGCTAAGAAGTTGTTCTAATTCATTCGGTTTTTGCAGCAACATCTGGAAAGGGGGGATAAAAGTACGTTTTCCTTTGACTCGCTATACTATTCTTCAATTCCCATTTACCAATTCCTTGATAACAAAACAAATCCTTTCTACGACTTTTTACATGCAATTTGTGTTCCTTACAGTTATAATGCCTCCATCAGCTCTTGATCGCCTTGGTAAGAAGATGGTCTACTAGTTTTCCTTCTTGTTTTTTTTCCCCTGTTGATGAGTTGAAAAATCTTACCAATTATGTCACCACAACAAGACTTTGATATTTTGTAGTAGCTATTTTGTTGTATATGCTCCTAATGTGATTTTGTAGCTGGATCATATGACTCATTGTAATGGTGTATGGTAGCTTTTGCTAGTTTAATATATTTTCATTCATCTTTCAAAACAAAAAAAAAAAACAACACTTTGATTAAAAGAAGATTTTCACTCACCAGCCTCCTTGCACATTGACTACCCAATGGTATTTGAACTCTCTAATCCTTCAACCAAGCGAGTTACGCATTGTGGGGTTCTAGAGTTCATTGCAGATGAGGGCCTCGTATACTTGCCATACTGGGTATACTGCATTTGCCATTTTGATCTCTTTAAGGATGTAATATCTATACTGTTTATGACATTTAATTCTGCTCGTGTCTACTGTGCAAGATGATGGAGAACATGCTCTTACAAGAAGGAGATATTGTGACATTAAGAAACGCTAGCTTGGAAAAAGGAACTTATGTGAAGCTACAGCCCCACACCAAGGACTTCTTAGACATCTCCAACCCTAAAGCAGTGTTAGTCTATAAGCCATCTTCATATGTGTTGGTACCTTATTTAGTGACTCTTCTCATTATATTTATTCCTTCCTTTACCATTGATTTTTGCAGCTTAGAGACTTCACTTAGGAACTATTCTTGTTTAACAACGGGTGATACTATAATGGTTACCTATAACAACAAGAAATATTACATTGACATAGTTGAATCAAAGCCGTCATCTGCAATTAGTATCATTGAAACAGATTGTGAGGTAGCTTTTGCCCCACCTCTCGACTATAAAGTACCTGAAAACCCGTTGCCAACTTTGTTGTCAAACAAGAGACGATCTGAAGGTGTTCTTATTTTACATTATAAGTTTGTTCAAATGTTGGATCCAGAATTATCTTAGATAGTTTAAATGCATATCAGATGAAGAAGAGCCTGCCAAAAAGATATTCAAGTTCAGTCCTTTTATGGGTTTGGCTAGACGGTTGGATGGCAAACCATCACTTCCAGCTGCAACAGGTACCACTTCTTTACTGAGACAACACCAACCAGAGGATGAAAAGGTTAAGAATGATTCCAAATTGCCATTATCATCGTCAAGTCAACATTCTGGAAAGCTTGTGTTTGGTTCAACTGCAAACCAGCCCCAGCATGGTTCAGGAAAGGTACAATATCTATATTTGTTTGTGTCAACACGCCTCCTCTATCATGTTTGAATGAGTGCCTTAACAAGATTCATATTGGATTGTAGGTTCCCGTGAAGAAAATCAGTGAAGAGCCGAATCAAAAGGTTGAAGAGCCAAATCAAAAGGTGGAAGAGCCAAAATTTCAAGCATTCACAGGGAAGAAGTACTCTTTGAAAGACTAACTTCGGCTGAATTGAGACTATCCTTCTTTCTCAAGGACACAAGATTGGTCCAGCTCGTCATGGTTATATAGTGACCTTCCACATGGTTTTTGATGCCGCTGTAATGAGTTCATAAGAATCTTAGTGGTAACATAATTTACGGAGGACCGTCTTCCCCTTCATCCTCCAAATTAGCGCATTTATAGATGTATAGGTTCTACAACATTCCCCCTAGCTCTACTGAATTATTGCACTTTGTGGAACAGCTTCACAGTCATGATTTATAACCCCCTTGAAATTTTGGCCCCTCTAATTTATGAAGCAATTCTACATTACAGATCTGCACGCCCTATCAATGTAAGTAAATGGATGAGTTTCCAAGATCTGTGTACACTACAGTATCTGCCACTCTTTAACTAAATTAGAACCAGGAGAAAGAAAATTGCATGGACAATTGCTCCTTAAGCACCAGTTGTTCGTTTTCATGATTTAATTTGTAGTTTCCACACAACTTCAGAATGGTTTACATGTAATTTTGGTCAATGGTCAATATATAAAAAAGAACCAAACTGTCCTGTTCCAAAAAACAAACTGGTTACACTGCCGCTTTATTTTAAGAATCACTTAATATGATAGCCTAAAACACAGGTAATGTAGCTTGTCTAAACATCAAGAATTACATTTTAGGATATTTGCGTTAGCATTAAAATTAACATTATTAGTACATAGTGACAGCAAACAAGGTGTCTTGTCTTCGTTCAGATAATAACAGGGTGATGAAAATGTGGATTACATGTATGATATTCTAAGCTACGCTTTCACTGGTGTCTCAATTGCAATCTCTCCCGAGTAGCTAACATTTTCAGAATTCTCGTCGGCCTCCCACAGTTCTGGCAGTGCTTCCTTGATATTATGGATGCTCTCTAGTGCATAGTCCACGCCTTCAACTCGATGAGAGGAGCCTACCTGTAGTCACGTTAAGGAGAGTTGGTATTGGTGAAATTCTGAGAGCATGTTAACTGAGAAATAAGTTTGGCATCACAGCTTACCCAGACGGTGTGGAGGCCCAAGCGTTTCCCGGATTGTATATTCCGGATGCTATCATCAAAAAACAGCTGCAAATAAAAAAAGTTACAATCTTAATGGAACCTGATCTACACTATAAAAGTAGACAATGCAATGTGTAGCATAGCTCTAAGAAATGAATTCTGAAAAGATAAAACAGTTATGGAATATAGTTGAAACAAACAGCTGATCCTATGATAGATTAGACATGCAAAAGCTAATTAAAATACTGTATGCAAAAATGTTAAGCTAAACGTTTTGTTGGTTAAAGAGTTCAATGATCCTACTGTTCTCTTAGGGTCGATTGTGGCAATTTTAAAGGCCTTTTCAAATGCTTCTTCAAATGGTTTGCAGATAACAGGTGACCTTGGAAGCTCAACACCATCGTTAGGAAAGGAACTGTATTCGTTGATATCAAAAACTTGTGCATCATCTGCATTAACGGGATCATATCCTGTCTTACTGTCATTCAGAGTCTCAAAGCATATGACCCTTTCAAAGCAATCCTCCAATCCCAGCCTGCTAAGGACTCTACTTGCATGAGCCTTATCGGAATTTGTAAATACCTTAACAGTAAACACAATGAATGGAGTCAAAGCATTACAAAAGAAAAGGTCTGATGGTACCCAAAAAAAGAAAACAGAAACTTGCGCATAAATAGAACTTACAACTTTCCGAACAGGCACATTAAGCAAAATACTCCTAAGCACAGGATCAGGTTTCAGCATATTGTAAGGCAATCTTCCATGAACAAAACTGTGTAATATGAACACGTTAAGAGCATGAAATATCAGGTCAAGAATTCAAGCTTTATTATGGTCAGAAATGGTACCTATGGAAGTCATCGTAATCAAATTCATAGCCAATAGCCTGTAGAGACAAAACAAAAAGAGAAAATCAAATTAGCAAATACACTAATGTAATCACTTACAAAGAACCAACATCGAAGATTCTTAGATCATACCCTGAGACCAGCCATTGTAGTCCCATAGTACTTGTACAACGAAACACAGAGTTCTTGAACTTTACTCTCCTCAATTCCAAGCTTTTGTATCATATATTCTACAACAAGGACAACATGAAGTATCCTGTTATTGCTTATATTCATAATGGTTCACTAGATTCAGCAAACCTAGACAGGTGATGCTGGTACCTTTAATATTCTTGGTGACTTGAACTGATAAACCAGAGCTCAGAGGATAAAGGGTGTCATCCACATCTGGCAGTTGATTATAAATTATATTGTATTTTTAACTTGGGATCGGAAAGATTCCGCAATTGCGTGGGCGACAACAAAAATGGCTAAATGAAACTTTCACAAGAAAAGCTTACCAAAAAGCAGGCATTCATATTTTGGCTCTGAAACTTGCTTGTTCTGGCCTTCATGCTCCATTACTCCTATCACAGTTCAACTACAATTCAAAATCTCAATGGACTATCCTTCAACCACCAAAATAAGCAACTAAAAAAAAACACACAGATAGGAAGAGAAAGCACAAACAGGGAATCACCACAGTATATTCATATTCTTACATAGAACAACGATAATGGAATACACATCACTGTGTAGATATCATCAGGATATAGAGAACTGAGAAGATTAGACTTGCAACAGGACACTTGCAGATCATAATACATTGGCAGGCAAGAAAATACGCAACATGTGCATCAACACGTTTGCCCACGTAAAGAACCAACCACATTTTACCACAAACCAAATCCAGATTACAAAATGAATCACGTTACTTTCAAATCAGTAGGAGAATGAAAAAAAAAATCAAGAACTCCACTACTGAAAACCCGGAATGAAGTCGATAAATAGGGAGGAAAAAGACCGAAAACCCCAAATTCTGCAAATTGTCAAAACCCAATACATAAAAATAGCCCAACTATTATAAGTTCTAAGTTGGAGCAAAATGAGAACGCCTACACAAACCCCAAAACTCCCAACACACAACACAAGAAAAATAAAGAAAAAAAATCAGAAAATGAGAAGCAAAGTAACAAATTACCAGAGAACACAAAATCAGTAGCGAGATACAAAAATAGGAAGAGGTGTGGAAAGAAGGAACAGAGATGGGCAGAAAGGAAGACAATGCAGAAAGTTGGAAGATTTAAATAAAGAAAGTGTAGGGGTCGTTGAATGTAATTAAGAGGCAGCCAACTGCCTGTCTGTCTCAAATCTCAACAGACACAAAGTAACGTGATTGGATGACAAGTCTAGAAGCTGCTTAAATTTCACTTTTGTGACTTGCTGAAGATTTCTTCCAATAAGACTTCCACACGTCTTTGTTGTACACGCGACTTCCTGTATTCAGGCTAACACTTGGCACCTGTTCATATGATCTTACGCGTGTTGATTATTAGTCAATGTACTTCGTCACTTCCATCGGTTTTTTTTTTTCAACGTAAATACTTGAACTTTGATCGCAAGTTTGAACTGTTATGTAGCTGTTTAAAATTTAGAATTAAAACTTTGTCTCTTATAAATAATTTATCTGATTCAAATAGAGATTAGACTGAATATAGATGATTTAAAAATACCTTCTTATAATTAAAACCTTCTTAAAAGATCTCATAAGTAAAAAAAAAAAAAAATTACTTGAACTCGCTTTAATTTGATTTCGAGATACGTAACATTCATGTGTGAATGAAGCAAATCTTATACACTACTTCCATTGACCATAAGGCAGAGTTGTTGTACCAAATAAAAAGAAACACGGGAAAGTTATTCAAAGGGAAGAATAAGGAATCACAAAGAAAAATAAGAACATTTCATACCGCTGATGCACGAAATTTGGGAGAGGAAATGAAGCAGACTTTCGTAATTTTTTTTGCTTAAAAAATTTAACTTTGATAAAAGGAGATATTATAAACTTTTATTTCTTAGTGAATGAGAAGGCCTAATTTTTCATATTTGTGATAGAAATGAAGTTTTTGGTTGATATCGGATAATAATGATAGAAATGAGAATGAATATAGTGAGAAATAAAAATAGATATAATCATTATAATTATAATGGTTAGTTATGATGAAGGAATTATTATCATTACTACTAACAGTGGTTAGTTTGTTAAAAATTTTGAGAAATAAAAATTTGTTAAATTTTTATTTTACATCAATTTTAATATATTTTAATTAATTATATTTAATTTATGCATTCATTTATGATAAAAAATGTTTAAAATCAAGTATATTATAATATTTCCTTTCCAATAACTCTTGAAGAAAAATGTTATAATATTTTCTTGCATTGGCATATCATCGGACGAATAAGTTATTCAAAATACAATTTAATCATAACATTGTTTTGCTAAAAAAAGAAATAAAAATTTGTTTACATAAAATTTCATTATATTTAATTGCTAAAAAGGAGAAAAATAATTAATCAATTATATTTAAATTTAATTATATTTTAATTAATTTATAAAAAGAAGAGAAAAAAGAAGTGTGACAGGGGTGACTCAAGTACGACAACGATTTGTCACGCTCATAACATTTGTGCATAACAGTGGAATGATTTTCATTTTTCTCACAATCAATCAGAAGGTATAGAATAACGCTTCAAACTCGGATATAAAAATACTGATAATATATGACCAACAACTATTTTTTATTCTTTATTTATTGATATTTTCTCAAACTTATTAACCAAGCACCCCCTAAAATTATATTGTATTGGTCCTCTATCAATTAACAATAAAGCTGCATATTACAACTTTCGCTGAGTTGTTGTTACGATAGTTATTCTTGGTTAAGCAGATTCACAAGCTTTTTAATTATCCCAATTTTCATCTATTACTCAATGCTGGCAGAAAGGTAGGACCTGAAATCTTATAGACTTGTTCATTCATTGAGCTTTCAACGAACTCAAACTTTAGCCATCAAAGGAAAGTAAATACAATAGTGTCAAAGCTTAGGGCCGAATCTAAGTTTTTCCCTTTCTCCTCCTACAAATTGATTGGTCTTCTACCTTTACAAATATTTTCAGTCACAAATAACGAGCTCTTTGAAATTCTTTTCAACATTTGTTTTAATATTTCTTTGTAAAAAAAAACACTTACAGATCCTTCACAACTCTACTACTTGCTAGGACCAATAGCTTAGCTCCACTCTAGCAACCGCCCGTTAAGATATCTTAGCTCTATCACTTTGTTGTTTACTCGCTGCATTCCTTAAAATAGGATATGAGTTGATGTACACATTCCACGTGCTACAGCTCCATGCGTATATAAAAAGGCACACTCATTTTAAAAAAGGAGAAAGTAATGCATTTCTTTAACTCTAGATTCTTTCTTTCTTCAAACTTGTGCTGCTTTAGGCATACTTTTTATCATAAGAAACTCTGATGTTGTATGCAAGTTTGCTGATTAACAGATAAGAATCTGATGCAACTCAATCTATAAAAAAAGAAAAATTCGATTAAATTAAAAGAAACCCACTTAGATTATAAGGAATGTTGTAGGTTCTATTAGCTCTTCTATTAAACTCATTGAATTTGTTTGGACCAAGTCGTAATTTAGACTCATAGTTTGAACAAAGAAAAGAAATTTTTCATAGAAAACTAATGATACAGAAAGACACCAATAATTACAATACTTAGAAGCAATTAAATCATGGTTAAGCAGTCACGGATGTCTCAATTCCAACCTTTCCAGCGTGTATATTGAATTTTGGCTCTTTACTTGCTGTGAAGAGATCTGGTAAAGCTTCCTTAATATTGTGGATGCTCTCCAGCGCATGATCAGCACCAGTTGTTTGATTTGAAGTGCCCACCTGAAGCCATTTATTTGAGACTGTTAGAGAACAACTTTTTCTTTTGATGTCATGTCAGCAAAAGTAGAAATTTTTAACCGTAGATTCTTCACTTACCAACACTGTGCGGAGGCCCATTCGCTTGCCAGTTTCTATGTTGCGAGTGCTGTCATCAAAGAATACCTGAGAAAGAAATGGGGATGTCAGATTTTACTCATTACAAGAATCTCTAAATTGCACAAATTCAAAGGCCTATAGTTTCTGAAAAATCCACTTACAGTTCTTGAAGGGTTGATGTTGGCTAACTTGAAAGCCTGCTGAAATGCATCTTCAAAGGGTTTGCACACAATTGGAGTCTTTGGAAATATTGAACCTCCGCCATGTTCATTGTTGGAGGACGCATAATTTGTATTGAACTCACGAGTCGTGTTCTTGGGATTAAGGGTCTCAAAACATATAACTTGTTCGAAGCAATCCTCCAATCCAAGCTTGCTTACAACTTTCGAGACATGTGTCTTGTCCGCGTTTGAAAATATCTAATGTTTAATTAGAAATTGGAACATTATCAAAAGGAAGCTTCAAATTAAGGTAACCATACACTTGTCTCCCAGTTTGTGGCATAGTAACTTACAACTTTACGAATAGGCAAGCTGTGCAGCAGATTTCGCAGAAACGGGTCAGGCTTAAGATTCTCATATTGTAATCTTCCGTGAACGAAACTGTGACGGTTAGAAAGTATGAGACCACCAAAGCTTGTATATGGAGACAAGAGAAAAACAAAGAGGGGAAGGTCCGGTACCTATGATACTCATCATCGTCAAAATCATAGCCAATGGCCTGTCAGTAGGACCAAAATCGTAGAACACTGCTGTCAGCTCAAATTCAACTTGAACTTTTGAAATTTATTTCTGCTCAAGTGACGTAAACATTAGATTACAGGTGATACAAACCTTAAGACCCGCCATTGATGTCCCGTACTCCTTGTACAGTATACGATTCAACTGAGGTATTTCATTTTTTTCCAGACCTAGCTCCGTAGACATATATTCTGGACAAGGACATGAGGTTGCAGTTTATAGCATATGTAGCCTAAAAAACCAAGGCAGCTGAACTATTTGCAGAAACATGGGAAGAGAACCTGATTATGAAATAAATTTGCATACCTTCAATATTCCTCGTGCATGCCTCAGATAAACCAGAACTTCGAGAATAAAGGGTATCGTCCACATCTGAACAATTTTCACAGATAGTTTAACATTTTTATCGATTCTGGTCCAAGGGTGATCAGAAGCTATAGTAACTGAACGAGGAACTGCTTACCAAAGAGTAAACACTCGCAATTAGACATCAAAGTTTCGTGCTGATCATATTGATCGTCGTAAGGCATCTTAATCAATCGAACCTTTTAAAACCAAATGCTGAGAGAAAATCAGTGTAGGAAACAGGGTCAGAAAAACAAATAATAGTAAACATGTAATTAAAGATGCAAGAGATTTTGGCGAAAAGGAAAGGAAGGGTAAGAAAAGAAAAGGTTTTATGAAGAGAAGTTGTTGCAAAGAAACATGGGATGGGACTGAAATCAAAGGAGGACGAATAAAGAAGTTCAAATTCGATAGAAAATCAGTGCCCATATTCCTCTGTAACTACCCAACCATGCATGAGAAACAAGTTGCTATTGTCAAGTTATAAAAGCTCAATATTACAAGACCTTAACCCAGAAGGTACCTGCTAGAAAGAGAGAGAGAGACGAGACCGTATAGTTAGAATGCGGAAAGCAGCTGAGATGAAGAAGAGAGGGGAGACGTTGGGTTTAAATAGTGAAAGGCGTGGGAAGGGAATAAAAAAAAGGAGAAGTGTGTTGTTGACGATTATCAATAGAGTACAAAATTATGCATAAATAACTGAAAATCCAGCTCAAATGAATATGGCGTTATGTTTAGTTATAAAATGCATAGTGTGTAAATTGAATTTTCTGTTTTTTTAGTTATAATATTTATGATTAGGAAAAAAGCTACCGCAAACAGAGGAAGTCAGGTTGTTGCCTGTTAGGGAGACTTGGGTGAAATTCTTAATAGAGTTGGTCAAGCGTGGTCCTAAACGCATTAACAAAGTGGCTAATTGATTTGAGCTACTTTGGTACACTTTCATATGGTCTAATTGAGAAAGTGATTTGATTTGAAGAAATTATTAAAGAAGGGTAAGGATGTATTGTATATTACAAAACCTTTTTAGACTTCGTTTTATTATGATATTTTAAACTAAATGTAACGATGATAACTCATCATGGAGGCGATAAGATCGCTTCCCAAATTACTTGTCGGAATTCATGTGATAAAAAGCTAAAAATTTGAGAGTGGTTTTATGCTGTTACTGATAATTCTCTAATACCCTTCAAGGGGTTATTCCATTTTTTTTCAATTTGGTTTACTTGGACCTTTTTTGTTAGGGTATGAGCGAATTTTGAGAAAAGATTCATGAAATCAATAAATTTATTTGGTTCGTCATCTCCTCTGTCACCATATAAAATTCACGCCCTCCCACTCTTTTGTGTTCATATTTCAAGTCAAATGTATAATGACATCTCAAAATATATATTATTCTAGAGTGGTCACTTCAACAACATAAAAGTTTAGGAAACATCTAAACGCGTCTTTGACAGTTTAGTCTTCCAAGTACAGCGTGCATATGGTCCTTTTCTTTCATTTCTTCTATTAAAATATACTAGAAGATTGCCTTATTACAACGTTCTATGTGGTAGCATCAGGACAGGAGGCATGGTGATTGGCTTCCCAGGTCACAGAAGGTTGTACTGAAGCTACAGTTCTAACTCTATGTTATCCTTTTAATAAATCATCATTCAACAAAATCAAGAAAACGAATGCGTGAATGATATTATTGAAGGCAGAATCACAAATTAAGCCACATTCGTTCAAAAGTTAAGCCGGACAAGGAAAGAAAAGAATTGGAGGGCATGAAGGCTAAGAGTATATTTAGTTGGATGTACAAATTTTAATATAATAAATTGAATAGACTAAAATAAAATTATTTATAATAGAATGAAACATAAATAAATGTAATACTAAAAAATTATTATTTGAAAAAAATAGAAAAACTCATAATATAACATATAAAATATTATTTAAATGAAGAGCTTATAATATAATAAAGTTATATATCATTTTATACTCCATAACCTATATGTTACATGATAGGTAGATAACAATTCATCACTCACCATGCCTCCTGATGCTATCACATAGAACGTTTTATAACATAATGAAACATAAATATTACATAATAAAATTGAATAGACTAAAATGAAATTATTTATAATAGAATGAAACATAAATAAATGTAATACTAAAATATTATTATTTAAAAAAAATAAATAATTCATAATATAACATATAAAATGTTATTTAGATAAGAGCTTATAATGTAATAAAGTTATATATCATTTTATACTCCATAACCTAAATGTTACATGATAGGCATATAACAATTCATTTGTCTAAAATTCTGATTATCCATTCTTCTTGTTTTCGCTTATTGCCACAGTGAACTTTTCTCGAAAGATTTTGCTAGAGTTTTTGTGACTTTGCCACGGCAACGTCAGATCTTCATCGCGACAAAATTTTCCCAAAAAGTTTCTGCTTGAATTCTTTGGTTTTTTTCATGGTGAAAGATGATCCTCGCTACGTTGAACTTGCCTGTTGGTATTGTTGATTTGTGTTCTTGAATTTCTTGGTTTTCACTTTTGGCTCTACTTTTTAAGTGTCCTGCAATGAAAAGTAATAGTTTGCAGTATCAATTGTCCTAAAAATCAATTGAGTGAAATTATTATCTATTTTTGACAATTTTACCTTCAAATTACATTAATTCAAAACAAGCACTCATAAGCTAAATTAAGCACAATATTCGATAATAAGAGCCAAAAAGTATAACAAAAATCATGAAATTGTCACCAAATAATATAGAAAACTTGGGTTTAATCAAATTCTCCCACACTTAGACCTTTGTACTCCTAGACAAAGCTTATAAAAGTCAAAGAGATATAAATGCAAAAGAAAATACCGACCATGCTTAAAAATGAGAGTAAAAATTAGTTAAACCACTTTCCCAGAAATCAATCAAAGCAAACTGAAAGAGCGCTAAGAAAATAAACACTATAAATATTTAATCCAAGAGATTGGGCAAAAGAGATTTCTCTCAAGGAAATGTGTTTAAATCTCAACTCATTTGTCTTGGGATAATTTCACTCTAAAATCTGCTTAGTCTATTATCTACCATATATAAGCTTGTGATAATTCTACCTCTCCATCATAAGAACTATAATTTTGATAATCAAGAGGACTTTCAAGGTTGTAATGTATGGAAGGCTAAATGAAATAGATTGAATAGAAGAAGAAGATGAGTACATGCATCACAATTATTTTTCACATGAAACAAGCGCCAACAATGCTTAAGAACATAGTTAAACAAAAAATCTCACTTTGTTTTTTTTTTATTTTTTGGCCTTTCTCAATAACTTTCCTCTTTTGAGAAGGCTTTTTTTTTGTGAAAGCTTTTGGAACTTTTTCTTTCTTTTCCATTTGAGAAAGCTATTTCTTGTTTTTTTTTCATGTTTAACTAGAGATCAAATATTTACATCACTTGTGGAAATATGCATGCACTCAAAAAGATAGCTCAAATGGGCTAGCAGTGGTTAAGTATTTAAGCTTTGTGTTTGGGTAAGAAGAGTTTTAGAAAGAATGCCTCTATCATGTTAACAAAATTTTAGTTATGGTTGCTTCATCTTATTGATAAATTTAAAGGAACGTTCAAAATTTAGCGAGATTTCTTATCTCTACATTTTATGGTCTAATCGGATCATGCCATGTGTCCTCATTCTATAATATAAGAGTCATAAGCAATATAGTTTTAAAGTAGAACATGTTTGTTGCTAGCAATTTGGACTTACTGGAGGAAGTTTTAACTTAATATATTAATTTTTTTCATTATAAAAGAGGGTCAAATTGGAACTTAACATTTTCACTAGAATTCAAATTAAACCCAAACATTTTAGCATGTTTAAAAAGAATATTAACATCTCACAACATTCAATTTAGATCCCAACTTAACATCTCTATCAGCTATCTATTTTGAAAAGTATATATGATTTTTTATACTTTTTTCTATGGCCCCTTTTCCACTTATGTATCCTATATGATAAGTGCAGCCTAAAAATAAAAAGTATTCTCCTACAGTTAACTAGACAACAACATTTGGGCTCTTCCCATATGTTATTATATGTCTTAAACTTCTTCCTATAATTTTGATAGCACCAAAACCTCTACACTAGAATCCATTTCGTCACTTAATCACCTATGCTGATTATACTCTCTTCCCCCTTTTTATATTTACATAATCAAGGAAATATGGATAAAGTGGTTTAATACTACAAAATGTTGAATACCCGTGTTCTAGTTTGAGTTGTTGAGGATATAGTTGTAATGACCATAGGAGACTTTGAAAGTGTTTAAATTTTTTTTGGAATGTTATGTAAAAAATTAAAGCATCTTATTTATGTGAAAATGAGAATGATAATAATTTGTACCTTTGATGACCATAAAACTTGTGTTATTTTAGGAAGTGAGGAAATTGAGTACAAAGAGAAACTAATTCAGAGATAGACTAATTTTGGATTCAAATGCTGCATCTCTTCTGGTGGTTGCTTAATTAAAGAAAATGGATGGTTAAAATTTGCTTGCTTGAATGCCAGTAAGTGGACTTTTCATGTTTGTAAATGATTCTTTTACTATGTTATGAAAATTTTTCCATTTTTCGAGTTTGTTGTTTGAGTCTAAAATTTTACACGTTGTCTTGTTTTGTAGGTCTATTGTTTGAGTCCAATGCCAAACATTTAAGCCAGAAATAACATTTGGTAAAAACCAAAATGTTATCTAGTTAATTATAAGAAATATTTTTAATTTTTAGTCCCTATTTTTCAGGTAGGATACACATTCAGCAATGGGCATATAGAAACAAAATCTAGATATACTTTTTGTAATGGAGGGCTAAATGAGATGTTAGGGTATAAGTTGAACGTTTAGGTTTTTTTTAACACGTTTAAACATTTGAGTTTAAATTAATTTGGTAAAAATGTTTGAGTTCAATTTGAACCTTTTGCCTTTTCTTAATTAATTGAAAGTCTTATAAAATGTCCCCAACTTCAAATTTCCATATTACTATTGATTTGTTCATATTTTAGGAAAGAGAAGAAATTAACGTTTCCATTTTATCTCTCACTCTTACAATTTTCTCCTACTTTTTTTTTCTAAAAATTCAAAGGTCCCTTTGATAAGGGAATCTAGTTACTTCCTCTAATAAGTAAGTAATGTGGTTCTTTACTTTTGATCTATTGATTATATTCTTTTTTTTAATTCTATTATAACTAATATGTCCTCTAGCCACTGAGGGATGACGAAGAGCTCATTTACTTGGAGTTTTTTAAGCACATTGAAACTACTTGGCGTTAATTTATACTCTATAGCCAATCGATTGGTTTTAATTTTTGTGATATAATTATATAATTAATTAAAAACATTTTTATGTTATGCTTATTTGTTTAATCAACTAACATACAAGATAAATTCCTTTAAACAAATATATTTTATATGATCATATCATACTTATGAGATTCATATTACATTTAAATATTATTCTTAAGTTGATTCTAATCATTATATTATTAAAACTAGACATTATCTAAAAGACTAGCATATGTATTTTTCTTCCTTGTGAAAAAAGTAGTTGATATTATGGACTAAAATATGGAATTACTTAAATAAATATATAGGCCCTTAATAAAGAATAAGTTAACTGAACTGATCCGATATGAGAATTTTATTTGGAACATACTTATATATTTATAAAAATTATCATTGTGATGATTGTATAAGGATCATTTAACCTGAGATATCTAAAGTATGTCATATAAGAATTGGCATTTTGCGATACTATTAAGGACCCATCCTAGTCAAAGGTAACTCAATTTATATTAAATATAACATGAACTATATGAAGGTAGTTAATATAGGATTTGTAACCTTAAATTAAATTAAGAAGTATTTGATATTATTGACTAAAATATCAAAATACTTGAATAAATATATAGGTACTTGATAAAGAATAAGTTCACTAATCTGATCTAATATGAGAATTCTATTTGAAATATTACTTATATATTTATAAAAATTATCATTATGATTATTGTATAAGGAGCATTTAACTTTTGATCTCTAAAGTAAGTAATATAAGAATTGATATTTTTGGATAATACTAAGGACCCATCCCAGTCAAGAGTAAGTCAATTGATATTGGATATATATATAACATCATCTATACGGAAGTAATTAAGCGATTAATATAAGATTCATAACCTTAAACTGAATTAAGAAGTAGTTGATATTATATACTAAAATGTGGAAATACTTGAATAAACATATAGATGCTTGATAAGGAATAAGTATACTGAACTGATCTAATATGAGAATTCTATGTGGAATATTAATTATATGTCTATAAAATTCTTATTGTGATAATTATATAAGGATCATTTAACTTGAGTTCTCCAAAGTATGTTATATAAGAATTGTTATTTTTCAATACTACAAAGAGACTTAGTCCAAGGTAACTTAGTTGATATTGGATATAACATAAGCTATATGAATGTAGTTAAGTGATTAATATAGGATTCATCATCTTAAATTAATTGGAGAGTTTTACTATTGTTTTTATTAGTATTAATTTGAAAAATCTTTTACCAAAGTAGAATTAAATTTGAAAATAATTTTTCAAATTTTATGAAATGAAGCATTTACTAATATAAAAGAACTAATATAATTAGATTTACGTAAAGTAAATATTAATTTCATGTTCTATATATAATTAGAATATTGTACGGTGAAAATATTAAACTATATAGAAAAATTATACATGGAAAAGTTAGTCAAAAGCCTTTAATATTCGTAATATTTAGGTGGTTATAGTTTATTGCTAGACATTAATCTTAATATATGGACATATATTGTGATATAATTTGTATAATAAAAATTAAAATTTAATTTTAATTTATATAATATGAAAAAAAGAGTTATGGTCAATGGAGACACAAAATGAGTACCATAGAGATAATTATGTTTGGAACCCTATGTTTATGACGCTGCTTCAATGCTGGGAGGCTACGATGCCTCTTTACCCATCTTCCTCCCATTAGCCCTGCTTTATTTTTTTTATTTTACATTGAGGGAAAGAAAACACCGAAAGCTAAGTAAATCTAGGGAGGCTGAGCCCCGAGAAAT